>JAMLFT010002239.1:0-26470 GCA_026544285.1 Pachyrhizus erosus | reverse complement strand
TTCTCATTGTTTGAATATTAATTGAAGATGTTAGATGAAGATCCTTGGAGAAGAGCTTCAAGTGGAACCTTGGAGTTTATCATATTCTCTATTGGATAATTATTTTTTTCCCTATAAAACAATAAATCATCAGCATCTTCATCTTGATTAATAATTATTTGACTGCCCATGAATATCTCCTGTTTTAAAATTTATTTATTTCATAAAAGCATATGAATACATGAATTTGTATATCAACCAGCTCCAGTACTTTGTTTCATTGTCACATCCAAGATAGATGAGAGATGTAATTATGTAGAGTTTTGTGGGGGGGGGGGGGTGTGCCGGGCAACAGACAAAGAGATAGAGAAGATCAAGATGTTCATATCCCTGAAAAAGAATAATTTGACGCCTGTTTGTTTAAGCTTAGGAAATTTTTTTTTTTTAAATAATAATTTTGAAAAATTTTATGATAATTGGACAAATTTTGGAAAATAATCAGAAATTAAAAAAATCAGTTTTAGTGTTTCTTAGGAAGCTAGAAATAGTAGCTTTTAAAAGAAATCTAATTATAAAAGTGTTGTTGTTTTTAAAGCTTATCTTATCTCAATGCACCTGTATTACATTAAAATTTCAGGACATGTGCCTCATCTAAGCTTCTAGGACTTATTAGAGGTATATGTTATCAGATCTGATGTGATGTAGTTATAGTAGGATTGGTTCAAATTCTCATCAAATATTATGCAAATGTGTTTTGATATTATATTTCATCAAATAATGTATCTTTTTTTCTTTATTTTTTTATTCTTGCTGGTTCATAATTATTATAATATTATTATTGGTGTTTCTGAGATCAGGATCCATAAAAAGCATGATTGTGGTTTGACAGGATGCCAGAAATTATGGGTGGGAATTGAGTGAGAAGGTTGACTTCAATTGGAAGAAGCTCTTGCAAAAGAAGGTATTTCAAGACATTTTTATATGTTTAAGCATCGTTATTTCTTCTATCAAAATCAGATTTGTATCTCTTCCTTAAGTACTTCTAAAGATTTAGTTTAGATTGTCTTTGGTTTTCTAGATGTTGCTTTGTTATAAACTGTACATACATGTCCTCCTTCTTGCCTGCTTATATTGAAGCAGAAAATGGTTTATTAGTGCAAAAAAGACAGTTTATTTGTTGGTTGTTTAATAATCTTGGTTTTGTCCAACTGCAGACAGATGAAATAAACAGATTAAATGGAATTTACAAGCGATTGTTATCCAATGCGGGGGTTAAATTATTTGAAGGTGAGGGAAAGATAGTTGGTCCAAATGAAGTTGAGGTGACACAATTGGATGGCACTAAACTGTCCTATTCAGCGAAACACATATTGATTGCAACTGGAAGCAGGGCTCAACGTCCAAATATTCCCGGACAGGTGAATTGCCTGCTTTGAAATATTATTGCAAAATGACCCTACTGACATACAGCTCAGGTTATTATATAATGTGATATGTACATGTTAAGAATTACAAGTTTAGGATTATGGTGGGAGAAAAAGAACAAATAGAGACTATAAACTAATAATAATAATGTGATAAAACAATTCTAATACTTTTGGTTCTATTCATTCTAATAATTAGGTCAAGTACTTGGGTAATAATACTAATACAGTCCAAGGAAACTAACTGAACAATAATTATAATCATAATTAAATAAGAAAACAAATCATAAAAAAAGTTGTGAAATATAACAAATCATGAAGCAACTCCTTAAATTGCTTCCTGCTTTAGATGGCTTAATTGAATCTGCAGTATATTCCAAGATAATGTAAGTTTATCTTTAGTATATTCTAACTGTGACAGTGTGTTATGTAATATTAGTTTATTAGTCTGGTGGTACATATGAATTTAGGTGTGAAAATAAAAATTTAGCACTTCATGAAGTGAATAATTTTTCAATTTTCATGACTTGCATATTTTTGCTTAAAATTATAACACTGTCGTGGTGTTTTCTATTCTCTCTTTCATTTTTGACCTTTTTTGGTTTTTAAATAACCTGCATTATTATTGCTGCTAGGTGTCTGTCCCCCCTTTTTCTATCTTTCTCTCTCCTTGCTGTCAATATTTTATACTGGTTTGATCTTTATATCTTTCACTGATGGTACTGTAATAATTGTTTAGTTTAAAGTTCAAACAAGATGCTAACAGTCAATTTGCTAATGAAAACACCAACTGCTTTCATGTCAATTCTTTTAAGAACTGTATAAAATTAAAATGTTTGTTAAATAATTTACAGAAAAATATGCAACACTACCTTTTATGATGTTTTCATCATAGAATTTTATATTTCTTTTATTGCAAATTTTCAATTTTCATATAACAAAAGAAAAACATCAAATTTACTAAAAAAATTATTAAAAACGTAGTGTGTGATTTTTTGAACAAATAATTTTAGGTTTCAGTGCATAAAATTTTGAAAGAGCTATATTGAGTCCAGCAATTGAAATGAGAAACATCTGAAAAAGGTGATACATTCACTCTTTCAGTTCTTGCAGCATTGAACACAAATTCAGTAAGTGATGATATCTTTTGTTTTTAAAACCACACCCTTTGTTATTGGTTTTTCTGTTATCTTATTAATATTGCTGATTAGTTTTATTGCCAATATACTGTTTGTTTTTGGTCACTAGTTGATGGTTGAATCATTTTCTACAATGACTTACAAGGTCATCATTAAACACAGTCAAACACCTGCATTTAGCACTCCCACCCCTCTCCAAAAAAGCATCTATGACTGAATTTACCTTTGTACTTTCTTTCGAAAGGTTGACTACAGGAAAAAAAATTGTGTGGAATGTTGGACTTTTAAACTTTAGATTAGTGGATTTTTAACTGTTCCACTGCCTCTCACTCTTGAGAAATGCTTCTGATACATTATTGACATTCACATTCTTAATTAACTAGGGATGTTAAAGGAAATCTTACCCTTTACGGAATCTATTGCTGTTGTCTTATCCTGCAGGAGTTGGGTATAACATCAGACGAGGCACTAAGTTTGGAGGATCTTCCTAAACGTGCTGTGATTCTTGGAGGAGGGTGTGTCTGTCTTCCTATGTATTTTTAGTTTAACTACTTTGTATCTCGTGGTGATTAATTTATATTTTGTTTTCAGTTATATTGCAGTTGAGTTTGCATCTATATGGCGTGGGATGGGTTCCTCAGTTGATCTAGTTTTCAGAAAGGAACTTCCACTGAGGTTTGTTTTTGATGTACATCTTTTGCGTTTAAGTTTTAACTAATCATAAATGGGGCCATCTGGTTATGTCTCCTTTTCACCTTGTTTGCTTTTAAGTTTTAATATTAGCAAATCAATGTAGAGATGTATTTAACTGGTGTAGAAATTTTTTTCCTTAACCTTAAGGCAAGGTGTTAAAAGACAATGAAATGAAAAGAGGTAACTGAACAATTCAAGTTTTGAGTAAGCCTATTTACAAAAATCAAATTATTATCTAGTTTAGGGACATGGAGGACATTATGTAGGGATAGAGAAGATTGGAATTTATGCTACTGGTTCAAACAACAAGGAACATTCTCCATTAATTAGCAATTGCAATGAGTTGCATGGGAAGTACCTTGGAAACATTCTCCAGTAATCTCCCTTCTTTAGGGTAAAGTTTCAGCCTAAAAATGGAAACAAGGAAATAACAGTGATAAGGAAAACAGTTTTTAAAAACATATACAGTGATAGGGTAAAGTTTTCCCATGATACTCTCACATATTCCCATCTATTCTCACATTGTTTTACTTCCTAAAAATATCTGATATTTAGAAGTTAGAGATGTTTTCGTTTTTTGGTTTTAAAAACTAAAAAAAGAGATATCAGTTTTGGAATCAGTTTTCAAAAACTACTCTTATCAAACAAGTATTTTTATTTTTTGTTTTTAAAAACAGAAAACAGTTTTCAAAAGTAGGAAAAAAACAGGCCTGTAGTTTTTTTAAAGCAGCTTTTTGGCTTTTTGCAATAGAAATTCAACACAGGACCTTAATAATTCATAGGTCTTGTCTTCAATATGTATTTGAATTTTGTAAATCAATAGGCATTGCGGTCTATACGTAAAATTTACAGAGACGTGACACTCTGATTTGGTGAGATTTATATCTGTTGGAACTTAGAAAATTGATAGTGGTTAATATATCATTGGGAATTCTGGGAGTTAATGTACTACTGGAAAGATTAGAGTCACATACGAAACAGTTTCATGCTTCATTAGAGTCATAGTGTTGATGAACCAGTAGATTTTTGGTTTCTGGGAGCCTGAAAATCCCTTCATAGCAATGTTTGCTGCATTATTATTTGCTTGCTAAATATCTATAAGATCTGGGCTAACCCCACTTAACAGTTTGGATTTATTTCAGTAACGTTGTTGCTTTTAATGTTGAAGGTTCTAGTTTATTCAGTTTAATATATGTAGTGGTTGCAAGAAGGGGAATTAATAGGTTGCATTATTCCTTAGTTTATGTTAACATCATTTTTGCTGTCTGTAGCATATGTTACTCCCAGCTGAATAAAATTCTGTTGCAGAGGTTTTGATGATGAAATGAGAGCTGTAGTTGCAAGAAATCTTGAAGGCAGGGGAATTAATTTGCATCCAAGGACCAATTTGACACAGGTATTTCCTCTGGGGGTTTTGCAACTCACATTTGTAGAACTTCTTTTTTGATTGTTTTTGTTGGAGGCTTTGCTAATAGTAATAAATTTCAATTTTTAGTTGACCAAAACAGAGGATGGCATTAAAGTTATTACAGATCATGGTGAAGAGTTGATTGCAGATGCTGTACTATTTGCCACTGGTAAGGATCTTATATAGAAGAAATATCTTTGTATGTCTTGGAGGCACACACATGAATGCTATTTATAATAGGTAATTAGGGTACAATCATAAATACAAAATCAATCACTTGAAGATTTGAGTTTTGATGTAAAATGCCTGAGTGGAATGCACTCAGCAAATCTTCTATTTATATACTCTTTGGAATAAATACAATTTTACATTATTAACAAGGAGATTAATAATGCTACTACTTCCATAGTGCATTTATGCTATTCTCTATGTACATGATTAACTGGAACATGAATATGAATATATTTGCTACAATTCTCAACACAAAGATATACTAATTCCAACACAATTAAACCAATAAATCCCCAAATTTATAGTGACGGATACCCTAACTAGAATAACTAATATGTACAGATATTAACATGTGTAAAATATGTTATTCTTATTCAACACCCCGCTCAAGCTAGAGCATATATGTCACATGTTCCAAGCTTGTTAGAAACATATTTAACCTGAGAACCAAATGTACTGAATATATAAGCTAATTGATTATGTAGTTAACATAGTTTGATTTCTCTAGAAAGCACCTTTCCTCTAACAAAATGACAATCGATTTGTGTTTTGTCCTTTCATGAAGACCAGATTTGATTCAATATGGAGTGCAACTTCATTGTCACATATAAGCCTTATCTCCTGAATATCTTTCAATTTTAGCTGTTGGAATAGTTGTCTAAGCCATGTAAGCTCACATGCGGCCAATGCCATAGCACAATATTGAGCTTCTGTGCTTGGTCTTGCAATTATGTTCTACTTCTTGCTTCTCTATGGAATTAGGTTTCCTCAAATAAGAACACAATACCCTAAAGTGGATCATCTGGCTGAAAGTGATCCTGCACAGCCAGCATTAGAGTAACAATTGATTTTTGTGTTGCCTTTGATCTCATATTTACCTGATGCATTTTTTTTGTGTCAGAAAATGCATAATGACTGTCACAAGAATCATTCAGAAACTAACCAACCACACTTAAAGCATAAAGGATGTTGGGTCTACTTTTATAAAAGTGAACATTTATCCTGTGCAAAGTGCAAATGCACATACTACAATACTATTTAATGTATACAGCCCTAATAAACTCCTTGGTTCATCTCGTACTTCTATTGTTGCTTTAAATGATAAAGCATTTTGTAATAGTATCTTTGTTTATTTAAATATTTGGTGTCTTTTTGTATAATCATCCATCAAATTTGTTGATACTTGATAACTTGATCAGTTCATGATTAATGAATTTTTACATGCTAGCATAGCTTGGAACTGGAACATCTCACTTTGACATTACATGGAAGTAATGAATAATGTATCAAGGTTTATGTTTTGGGGGTTGGGGGTAGAATGCATCGTGCAAGTATTATCTCATGGAATTTTTGCGTGCGTTTTTTGAAAATCTATATCTTCTCAAGTGCTTTTTCATTGCTGCAGGTAGGGCCGCTAATTCTAAGAGGTTGAATTTAGAAGCTGTAGGTGTTGAGGTTGATAAAACTGGAGCGATAAAGGTTCACATCTTTCTCCTTTAATCACTCAATTCCATGACATCTAATAAGAAAAAGTTATTCTCATTTCAGGATCTGTATGATAGGTGGGTCCATTGTGATTCTATAATACTAAATAGTGGTATTCATGGCTGGTTATATAATAGAAACATAAGACTGTTTTCTACTGGAATACCAACCTGCAAATGCCATAATTTGGTTATCATGTTGACTGGTGTACTTAGCTAGCGGAGAGCTCTGGAGAAATTGTAAAGTATAAAGGAATTTGTATATCTAATCCCTTCTAAGTAGAAGTTAAAGCACTTACATGTTTCCATGCCTTAAAAAAGGTGTAGGAAAGTACTGCCTTTTGGCAAAATCTTTGTTAATGAAGCATTCTCTTATCAATTACTGTGTGAGTGGGAACATAGATGTCTGATGCAAATTGATCTTTAGGTTGTATCATCTTAAATGCTTTCATCAATGACTTGATATTGAATTGAACAAATTGTTTAAGAGCTAGAGAATGATTATGACTTTCAGTTCTAAATGTTCTGCATTCTTTTGTGTTTAGGTGGATGAGTTTTCCCGCACATGCATACCTAGCATATGGGCTGTGGGTGATGTCACAAATCGAATGAATCTTACTCCGGTGGCCTTGTTGGAAGCATCGTGCTTTGCTGTAAGTATTCAAATATTTAGTGGATAAGCATACCTATTAATAGACTGGGTGGGGGGAGTCAGCAGTTGATTGGTCTAATGAAGATCTTATTTATTGTTGTATAACATATATTTATTTTGCAGAAAACAGTATTTGGTGGGCAAACAATCAAGCCAGACTACAGTAATATTGCCTGTGCTGTGTTCAGGTATAGTTGCTTTTTTATTATAAAACTTAGCAGTGGTTAACTATTTTGAGTATGTTAATTTATGATGGTATAATATCCCCTTCTACCCAATTTTATATCACCATTTCGTTTCTTTTCTGTGGTTCTGCAGCATTCCACCACTTTCCGTAGTTGGTCTCAGTGAGGAGCAGGCAATAGAGCAAACCAAAGGTGATCTGTTGATTTTCACATCAACCTTCAATCCTATGAAAAATACCATCTCTGGGTAAGTGTAATGACTCGGAATTTTCACCCACTTCACCTTTATTGCAAATCAATAACTTGCAGAATTCATGATAACTTGGATCAAGAACAATAATTTCTACAGAAAACATTGTTTGGTACATACACATTTTAAATCCATTAGGCATTGATTTTGTTTACTTACTCCATTGCAAATCTTGTTTTCGGATTTTGAGAATCAAAATTTCACAGTTAATCTGGATTTATGTTAGCCTTTATTATCACTACAAGCTCTTCAATTCTCAGTTGGAGCCAGTATTAGTCATGTTTGTTGCAGCATAACTTTCTTATCTAGATTTTTGTTGCTGATATCTTTCAAATAGGCGACAAGAAAAAACTGTTATGAAGCTTGTTGTTGATGCTGAGACAGACAAGGTTCTTGGAGCGTCGATGTGTGGACCCGATGCGCCTGAAATTATACAGGTATCCTAATGGTTTCACCATATTGTCTTTTGATTAGAAACCTTTATACTTTCCTTTTACTATATCGTTACTGCTGGAGTAACCTTTTATTTGTTTTTTTTACTATATCCTTGCAGCTTTTCTGTTTTAGAAGAATGGAAGATATATGATCTATTTTGTTACTTTGCTCTTAAAATTTCTGTTTCTTAATAATAAAGAGAAATTTTCATAATTTTAGATATGATTGCTCTTTTCCCATCCTCAATTAGCAGTAACTTATATAATAACTGTAACGTTGTTGATATTGATATATCTATTTTTTTGTATGCATCTCATATGCCATGTGCTTCTGTTCATGGGTTTGCCTTTATAAGTTTTTATTCAATGGCTTTGCTATATTCAATTATTTGTATCTATTATTAACTAATGATATTAATATTGGTGATCGATAGGGCATTTCTATTGCATTGAAGTGTGGAGCTACCAAGGCACAGTTTGATAGCACAGTAAGTTCACATCTTTCTTGATTATGTTTTCCTCCCCTGCCTTCTGAGGGCAGTGATGGGATATTTTTACTGGAAGGGAAATGATATAATAACATCTGGAATTAGCTTCACCTATCTGAAATATTTGCTTAAGAAAGTCAACTTCAAGTGTTGGAAAATACAGTGTGCAAAGGTATAAGGTACAAGATAATGCAAATAATGCTTCAAAACATATGATTGTTGAATTATTGAGATAAAATTATGCAGATTTTTGAGAAAAGACGACACATGAAATAAAGAAATCTGTGAGTAATTATATTCAACAATTGCAAAATACAGTATGGAAAGAGAAACAAACAATTGTGAAGTGAATGAATCCCATAAGATTTACAGCTTACAGTCATGACCAACAGCTGAATATGCAGAGACAAAAAGGGAGAACAGTAACAATAGATCACTGAGTAGGTGTTATCAAGAATAACAAGAGAGCGAGTTTGTTTCTCTGGTGTCAAATGTTTTCTTTAATTTGATTAAAGCATGTAGTGATGATGCATGAAAGTAGAGCAATGGAGACTGGGTGGGCTAGTGGGATTTTAATGATTGTTTAAATTTAGAACATTTGCTTTAAAACAGGTATCATTCTTCTCCTCTCTGACTATCATGGGCTTAAATAGCATTTGTGGTTGCATCGTGATTACTATAATTACGAACAATTGCAGAATGCTACTACATCTGTAGTCACCAAACAGTTGTGGAGACCTCCCAAACCACAATATTCTCCAACTGTGGTATAGTAGACAGCACTTAAAGTTCCTCCTACTCACACCAAAACAATGTCAATTTAAGTGAACAACAATATTACTGATTATCCTAATAATTCAATTGGTATAAAAATGCATTATAACGAGTCTTTGTAGGGAAATCGTAACACTCTTGAAGAGCTAATTATTGTTTGATAATTGTAGGACCCTCTGCAAAACTTTAAAGCCAAGTTTCTTAGGCTTCATGATTCTACTATTTTTTATATTCTATTAGGAGTCAAATTATAAGGATAAGCAAGCATCATTCCTCAATGTGTTTGTAGTAGATGGTTGGGATAGAACTATCGTGGCATTAATTCATGTATCTACCCTCTCTTTCCTCTATTTTGGATTTATTTTGTTAAACTTTTCGCACCATCATTTAATGATATTCTGGCACATCATTAAAAAGGTTTTAACTATGATTGAGTACACGAAATTTTTATTCACATGACAACAGTTTGATATTTTAGTATAAAAATAAATTATTAGCTAATAGGCAGTCAAAATAAACTTTTTGGTCGTCCTTTCATATGAGTTTTCTCATTGAAGTAAAAAAAAAATTAAAATAGTCCGCCAAAATAGAACATCTATATTTTGGTGGTCTTCTTTATCATTGCAAGTTTTATCGTTCTGTCTTCATGACCCTTTCTTTTTTTGCTATTCTATTTTCTGATTGCTTCACTTGACTCTTTCATTTAGGTGGGAATACACCCATCGGCTGCTGAAGAATTTGTAACCATGCGATCAGTGACAAGGCGCGTAGCTGGAAGTGCTAAACCCAAGACCAATTTGTAAAATGTTTTAAATGAAAATACGATCTGTTTGATGGTAGTGTAAAGATGCAAATTACTTCTTTTAGTAACCTTCCCGTAAGTATAGATCACAAACGTATGTTTTTTCTTTCCCAAATGTCTTTTTTGTTGTTTTTTCACATTTCATTTTATTTAAAATTCCATACTGATAACAATTTGCTTCATTGCCATATAATGTAAGAACGAGTGATATTAATCCGATTCTTACTTTCTTGTTACTTTAGTTGAGGCGCCGTTAGCTTCATAATGGAGATCGGAAGAATAAATTTTTCATGGTGTATTATTGAACGATTGACGCATTAACTCTGATGGCTGAATCTAAAATTTACGGATTATAATTGGAGAAACAATGAAAATAAATGAAAAAATGAAACACGGAAATAAAATCTTGTTAAACTTATAAATATAATGCAACACTTTGCTAGGGATATCAAAGAAGGTTGAATTCGGTGATTTAACTTGCATAATCTGTCAAGAGTCAAAGAGTAATTTGGGTTGGGTTGATTAACAGTTTAGATTTTTTATAGGTTGTTTAATTAAATATTATTTTATTTATATTTATTTAACATTATTATAATTTCTTAAATGAATGTCTCAAGATACTTTAGTAAACTTGTGATGTGACATTATGTTTTAATTATTTTTATTTATCTTATTTGGTAAATCAACCTGATAATCTATTTTTTATAATTCTATTAGAAAAAATTCAAGTTTCATATTGATTAGAGATAATGTTAAGATAAAATATATAAGTGAGATGGGAAAAAATTCTTATCTTAAAGTCTATTTTGTAAGGTTGAGTGAGGTTCAAACTCACAATTTTAAGATGGTATAAAATTCTATCATAAATTCATTAATATGCTACCTACAATATTATTTACACACCAAATTCAAAAGTGTTGGGTTTGAGGAAGTGTATTGGAAAAATTCAAGTCCCACATTGGTTAGAGATAATGTTAAGATAAAATAAATAAATGAGGGGACAAACTTTATCTTAAAGTTGATTTTGTAGGATTAAGTTAGTTTGAAGTCCACAACGCTAAAATCTCCTAAAGTAAATATTTGAGTCACGTGAGTTTATTACATGTGACATGAAATATGACTAGATATTATAATTTAGTAATTGATTTGGCATCAATACTTTGCTTCTTATTATTCTAAGATATTATTATAACCATAAAAATAAAATAACTTATGGCTCACCTATCACTTGTTCAATCTACATTTGAGTGACCAAGATATTGGTATGTCCTTTTAGTCTTTTTTTAAGTAATTTTGTAATGTGTGTGTACAATTAAGTCATGTGAGATGTTTAGTTTTCTCATGAATCTCTTATGTCTTCCTAGGTCACAATATGGTTCTCCTTAATTAGGTTAAAACTTCATATTTACGTATATATGAGTGTTAATGGTTATAATCAAGCATCCTAGTCTTTTTCTAATATGTGAAAGACATGTTTCCTTTGAGAATTTTCAATACTTGCCTATGATTATGCATTTCAATTCTAAGAAAAAAAAATACCACAATCATTCTAAATATTTAGTTTGGGTGTGCTTGAATAAGGCTTATAGGTTCTTAATTCCTTATTAACCATCACCGATAATGATAATATCATCTTATACCACAAGGAAAATAAGTTTTTATAAAAGAAAGTCCAAAGAATTCAAAATGATCCATCTCATAAGAATCATGCCAAACTGTTGAATAACTATGTTAAACTTCCCAAACCAATTCAAATCAAATAACAATTTTTGTAACCTATAAATAAAGTCTCACTCCCTTAGGTGGTTATTCTATATAGATCTCTTCCTCAAAGTTACCAAATAAGAATAAATTTTTAATATCGAGCTAATATAAAGGCTAATGTTCAATGGTAGCCATTGGCAAGAATAGGCTAACAAATTCCATTTTAGCAATTAGAAAAAAGATATACTAGAGTTTAAACCATAAAATAAAGTGTATGATTTTGCTACCAAACAAGCTTTCAAATGATCCCACATGTCCTTCAAGGTCTACTATGATAGTAAATTTTCATCGACAACCAATTATAAATTTTCCTAGAGGAAGAAGAATAAGAATCCATGTGATTGGACTCCAAGGTTGTCATCTCATCAATCCTTGCCTATCACCATCCTAAAAGGGATAATACTTCTGTGATAGTTTTAGGAATAGTAACAAAGTATATATAAAAGCAAAGGTACAATGAGAAAAAGACAATCAATGATAACTTAAAGATATAAATAGAATGAGGATTAATAGTGAAGTGTTTACCTTCACAAAGGACAATGAACAAGTTAGTAAAAGGGTTAGAAGGTACTATAATAGTTGAAGGGGTTAGAATAAGAGTTGAATTGAAAAAATTAGTAAGAACAATCTATGAAGCTTTAAAATGTTGACACATAATTAAGGGTTGTTTGGAGACTATGGAGAATTATGGGTAAAGACTTATGACTTTAAGTAAGGAATAAGTAGTATTAAAGGAGTATAATCTATTGTAGTTGAGGACACAAAGAAAAATGTATCTTGAAAGAATATGATATATAAAGATAATACAATAATGTATTGATGGAGAGTAATATTGATACTCTTTTGGGGTTTAGAAAACCCAAGAAATGAAATTTTAATAGCCTAAGCAAAATTTATCATGACTAGGAGAAAAATCATAAACAAAACAAGTGGAAACAACCATTTAAGGGGGAACAACATAAAAGGCGTCCTTAAGAAACAAAAAAGAACATGGAATCTTGTAACCCAAAACTGATGACCACATTTGATTTATCAAACATCAAGTGGTTAGAACAACTATAATTTGATGTATTAGTGTTAAATGTAAGACCTTGTTCATGGTGAAAAACATGTTTAGCCATTTTAATGAGAGATTCCAAACCAACCTTAATCTATGCACTACTGATGAATTGATATATTAATAACAACGTAGTTTGTATTGCATTCATTGCAATACGATACTTTTGATATGGTGTGAGTCGATGTGTTGACAATGTATATCACACATTGTATCATTTTTGGGTACAAATCGTAAAATGTATCGTCAGAGTCATGCCAAAATTGCACGATTCACATTTTTCTATTTGCATAATTTGATTACAATGAAATGATTTGCACCCAAACTAATTTAAGTCAAGCACAACCCTATTTTAAAAATCCTAAAAAAGTTTTTCTTTTCAAAAACTTAGATGAAAAAGGAGGGAAATTGTTGATATTATCGCTTCATTTATACCCAATTATCCCTTGTATGGGAAATACATTATTCTCTTATCTCCTTTTAAATTCATGTTTTTGTTCTTCTCTTCTTCGTTCATATTCTCCTCTTGACCCATCCATTTTATCTTTTTTTAATCTATTTTAATGTGTTGGTTTTGAGTATCCAACCAACCACACATGCAAAGATGCTTGAAAATTAAGTGTGTTACTAGTTGGTTATTATGATCCCCTATTTTTGTGGTGTTGGTTGGCGCCTTAGTAGTCCATTTTTGTGGTGGTCCTCTATTTTTGTTGCTAGATAGTGGTCCCTTGCTTCTAGTTGGTGTTATTTTTTTGTTGTATGTTGCTTTATGGTCCCTATATTTGCTAGCTAAGTGTATTTTATTTAAGAATAGGTCAAGCAAAGAAGAAGGTGGCTAGTATTACATGGAAACAGTAAGAAAATGTTCCCTCAAATAAACTTCAAGTCAAATGCAAATTTTTTTCTTATGTTTATTAGAATGGGATTGCAAACATTAAACATCATCTTACTAGAACAAAGAAAAATGTTAGTGCTTGTACAAGTGTTTCAGATGATGTGAGGGAAGTATTTCTCAAGCTATTGGCAAAAAAGAAAAAGGAAAATAATCTTAATAGTTTGGAAGAAGTAGCAAAAGAAAAAAGAAGGGATGTTTAAAGTTGTCATACAAAAGACAATCAATCAAGTTTGCAAAGATATAGATGTTGTCATTCAAGAAATTTGCAATTGCATATATGGTAATGCATTACCATTTAATTTGGTAAAGACTCCTCATACATATCATGTTATGAGGGCTTCTTTCTTAAGCAAAGTAGTCAATAACATCCAAGAAAGTCTAAAGAAATATAAGGATAAATGGGAGAAATAGGAATAGACCATGATGTATGGTGGTTGGACTAATGGGAAAGGAATACCACTTACTAATTTTCTTGTTAATAATATAAGTGTGACTATTTCCTTGAAGTTTATTGACACTAGTGATGTGATAAAGGATGACAAACAAATGTATTAGCTGTTAGAAAACATAGTGGAAGAAATTGCAGAGGAAAATGTAGTCTAAGTTGTGATAGATGAGACTGCTAACCTTGTGGCAATTGAATTAATAGAGAAGAGAACCAAATTATTTTTGCCACCTTCTATAGCTCATTGCATTGATCTAATTATTGAGGACATCGAAAAACTTTTGGTATTCTATAATACCATTAACAAAGCAAAAAAAAAAAAAATCACTTCTTACATTTATAGGCATACAAGGGTCTTCAATTTGTATAGAAAGTATTCTAGGGAAGGGAATTGGCAAGATTAGTTGTGACAAGGTTTGCAACTTCATGTATTACATTAAAATGCATTATGCAACAAAATAATGCTATTAGATCTATGTTTGCATCAAAGGAATAGGCAATTAGTCTATATGCTAGTAGAAGTAAGGTTAAGCAAGTGATAAATCTAGTGCTAAATGATGGTAGATTTTG
Source organism: Pachyrhizus erosus (assembly GCA_026544285.1). Classification (NCBI taxonomy): domain Eukaryota; kingdom Viridiplantae; phylum Streptophyta; class Magnoliopsida; order Fabales; family Fabaceae; genus Pachyrhizus; species Pachyrhizus erosus. Next base: position 11,796 of record JAMLFT010002239.1, on the reverse strand, counting down.
GAAATTAATCACATATTGCCTAAACTATGTAATTTCACTTGTAAAAGTGATAAGGCTTGTATTTGGTGATTCAAAACCATCCATGTCATACATTTATGAAGAAATGGATAGGGTTAAAGAAAAAATTGCTAAAAAATTTCATAAAAAAGAGTCAAGATATATAATAATGCGAAAGATTATATATTCATGTAGTTGCCTATTATCTCAATCCTAGGTAAGTTACTTATATATAATTTTGTCATATAAATACACTTGTTATCTTCTTTATGCCTAGCAACTTATTTCTTGTTTGGTTAGACATCATTATGACAAAATCTTCAATATGAATAGTGAGGTGTTGATTGATTTATATGAAACCTTTTAACAAATGATTTCAAATACAAGAACAAGAGTTACATTGGATCAAAAGCTTGAAAAGTTCAAAGGAGCCAAGGGGCTTTTTAGAATGGACATGACAATAGATACTTGAGATAAAAAGCAACTGGGTATCTCTTTAGTCTTTACCATTTATGCTCATTTTAATAAATATTTTGTTAACTACATTATGTTTTAATACAACATTTTTGTTTGCTTAGCTCTTTGGTGGAAGAGTTATGGTAGAGATGATAGAGTTACAAAAGCTAGCCATAAGAATTAAGTCTTGCATGTAGTACCGTAGGATGTGAAAGGAATTGGAGTACATTTGACCAAGTGCATACTAAGAGAAGAAATCATTTGGAACAACAAAGATTAAATGCACTTGTGTACGTGAAATACAATCTTCAACTTGAGATAAGACAAAAGAGTAAATAAGAGAAGGGGGATACCTATGATCCTATATGCTTACTAGATATTGAATCAAATGATGAATAGGTCACCAAAAAGGAGAATCCTTGCTTACCTATTGATTCTTTTAGGATGGACATACATAAGCGTTTTGGTGTTGATGAGGGATCTCCAAACAAAAAAAAGAAAGGTAATTATTTATATTTAAAAGTTAGAACTAAGAAGTAGAACTAGTACTAAAACTTATTTATTTTTTTGGAATATATAGGTCCAAGAAACTTGAATTCCAAGACTAATAAGTAGGAAAAATCTAAAATAAAAGATAAGGGTGAAGTTGAAGAAATGGAAGAAAAGGAAGAGGTTGTGATATTGAAGGATGAAGATGACTTGAGTGATGTATATCTTGGGAATAATGAATGATCTTGATTAAAAACTTTTTGTGTGTATGTTTTTTTAGGTTATATTGTTGAATTTGTGTAGCAACAACAAACATTATTTGTTGAATTTATGTAGCAAAAAAGGTGTTTTTGGATGGCTATATTGTTGATTATTGTGCAATAGCAACCAACCATTGTTTTAGGACTTTTTGCAACAACATTTTTTTAGGCTATGTTGTTAAACTTTGCATCAACAAACAACTATTGTTTTGCTAAACTTGTGCAATAGAAAACCACTCCTTTTAGCCTTATGGTTGTTATCTTTATTCGTATAGAAGCTTAAATGTCATCTTGTTATTTGTATGACTTCAAAATGCTAGTCTTATAAGTTTATTTTCGTTTTTCATAGATTTCTTTATGTTAAAATACTCTTATAGTGTTTTTGTATGTCATGTGTGTGTATATATATATAAAGAGAGAAAATTGCTAACTTACTCCCACTAATTTTTAAGGAGTAAGTTAACAATCAAAACATTCTTAGAAACAAGAAATTCACTCTTGTCTTTTGAAAAATAATTTAAAATAAAGGCTAATTCTGTAATTTTATCTAGAAGCACTCTCTCTTTACAATTACTCACGTTGCCTCATGATCCTTCAAAAGCATAATTTGTGCTCACATGCAGAGAGAAAAAAAATCACAAGACCATGGAGATCCCTTTTCCCCCTTAATGTGCTACTAGCAATCAATCAATCAACAACAAAGGCGTCGATTGCCTCTCCAAGTAGCGTCACTGCATTGCCTTTTAAGGAGTATTGCTCCACTAGCAAAAATTAGTAGAAATATCCATTTATCATAACAACGACCTAAATGACAAATATGCCTTCGTTTACATGAAGGGTTCCAAAAATCGTAGATGCAAATTGCATTCAAGCAAAGGGGACAATGGGTACGAGTTCACTTACGTGAAGGATTCCAAAAACTCTTGTCTCAATTTGTTGTACTAGGATTTCTTTAAGTTAATGTAATACTTAAGCCCACTTGGCCATTGTTGTGCATAAACTCATGTCTCTTACAATTGGCTTATGTAGAGCATTATTTGATGTTATTTCTGTTATTGTACTTAAGCTTGGTTCATGCAGTATTATTTGTCTCAAATTGTTCATATGCTAAGAAAAATTCCTTGCTCGACTTTTTTACACCATTTTTCTTTTTTCTTTTTTAATTCTTTACACTTTAATCACTCTATTTTCATATATTTGTTGTAAACCATTTCTGAAGAACACAGGAAGTTGACATTCGAATTAAAATAAAAGATATTGTTTTAGTTACATATCAATTGCCAAAAAATGCACTAGAGAAGTAACCAATATAAAACAATTGTGTGTTATGACCTAAACAAGAACTGAACTAACCCTTTTTCAAGATAGCAACTTGGCCACAAATGATGTTTAATGAAATTGGAAAAACATTCACGCTGTTATGTGCACAAGAGAATTTGCGGGAACAAAGAAAGGAATTAGGGAAAAGAGAAATATGTGAAAGTAAATTGTGTTTTTGGAAGATGATGGGACAGACTAACTAATTGAAGAGAAAACGTGTCTCTAGATAAAAAGGTAATGATGATTAATCTAACGGTTCAAGATTCAAAAAATAGATTTTTCGATACATGATTTGTATCCCGATTCAATTGCCATGATTACCAACATACTAAGTCTAATTGGTCATTAAAAAATGGTGAGAATTGCTCTAGGATATGTTTCTAATTCCAGAAAAATTTCTTGGAAAGCACACATACAATACAAATTAAAATGATGTTTTCATCAACTTAGTAAGAATTAATTTAAAATTTCACATAAGCTTAAGTATTATTGATCTTATTTCCATGTAATATTTGACTCTTCACTAACAGTTACAGAAATTGTCTATTTCACAATATAGTAATGTTTCAGTTAAATAATCCTTTAAAACATTATTTCTTCATTTCCTCCCATGTATCATGCAGGGAAAGACGTGATAGCTTGGAATAAGAGTTGTGATGGATGGTATTTTTTTCTGTAAATTCAACGTATGGAGTTATTAAGAATTTTGATTCTCAACCTCAAAGTGATTATTTGTTTAAGATATTCAGCTTGAAGGAGCCAGAGAGTATAAGAGGAATGTTATGCAAGCTAGGCCATGGTAAAATATTGACAAATTCTCGTCGGCAAAGGTTAGGATTAGCCTTTGTGGGTTTTTTGAGGAGGATTTATTCCATTTGTTCAGGGATTGTGATCATATGATACAAATTATCTTTTTCATAATGTATCTTAATTAATTCGATTACTATTAAGTAGTAACAATTTAAAAAGATAACTTGTATTTTGAATTAACTATACAACAGTGTTTCATTAACATGAGTGTTGATTTAATTCATAACAAAAACATTTATGTTGTGCTAAATTTTTTAGAAAAGAATTAAAAAATTTATCACAATTATATTCATTAAAATAGAAACTAATTTGTGTTATGCATTCATAAACAGAAACATGAATCGAAGTAAATTAATAGACTGATGATTTCCAACTAAAAAAACACGTGGGAAATATATTAATTTAAAACAGATTAATTTTTGAAAAAAAAACAAAAGGTTTTAATTTTGTACTTGCAGTCCAATGTGATTAAAATTTCTGTGTCCTTTCCTATTGATAAATTTAATCCTACTTCCAAAACATTCAGATTTTGTTCCCGACTTCAAACAACACTACGAACCACACATAAGCATATAAATCAGTTTCATTCCGTCTGAGACCAAGTATGAATGAGTGCTAATGAAGTAGCGTAACTTTTACATTGAACTCTTTCTCTAGTTTTACAGATAACACCACACTAACTGAGAATACTATTTAGGTACAAATACTTCCTGTACATAATGTACATATTACTCAATCAACCAGACAACTTGATGAACATGATGTACAGCAACAACCTAATTGGCATGGAGTGTGAATACTGCCAACTTTGACGTCCGAATGTAATTGGGGAAATCAACTTAGTTACGGGAAACTTTACAAGAAAGGTTGCTGGACTATCAAGAAGAAAAGGAAGCTTCCATTGCTTGTAAAATTGAAGTAGTATCAAATCTGAAATTCCTAAAGCTCCTGCCAGGCCCAACATCAATGGTGTGAGAACTAGATTCAGGTTTTGTTGGCTGGCTATCCATTACTGTGGAGCTACTTCCAATAGAACCGTGTTTTGCTTTCCACACGCAAATTCCTTAACAAAAGTACAGGATTGTTAGCATTCCTAATTAATGTAAGAAGAATGTACAAGGATTAAACTTGAAATGCATTGCACTACTAAATTTGAAACAAGGAACATTTAAGCAAGCTCATCCATAATTGATTTTCACTATGAATGAATTGATAAATCCTCTACTGAAACCTAGAAAAGAAATCTGCACAATATTGTAGCTAACAAAATCCAATACTAACACATCTCACTTCTCAAGCCTCCAGTCAACTGTACATCAAATTTAAAATCAGTGGCCTGGACTGACATAAGACTGCAATGCAAATAATGTAGTTCAACATAGCCAAGCATTGAGTAACTAAACTTCACCCTATGACCTCGGGCATTTAGACAAAACCTAACTGGTCTTTGTAACCAACCAGTATTTGGGGTGATATAGGACTTACCTTTAAGAGGCAAATCAGGCCTTGGAGCCATTGCAGGTTGGTGTGTTGAAATCCATGAATTCAATGATCTGCATGAAGGTGTGAATCTTTTTTAACTTTGACAATACAGGGGACATTCACTGAAACTATCAAAATCATATGCGGTTGTACTCACGTCAGAAAAGGGGCAACCATATAAAGCTTAAGGCCAGTGATCCCACGAGATATCACTTCATCACTTGCTGGTTGAAGTTCATCAAGCCTGTGCCACGCAATTTCCTGCACAGATAACACAATTTCTCAGTTTGATCACCCCACAGTTGTCAATCACATAAAGATAATTTTACCATGAACTTTAACTCGAGAACAAAGAAAAGCAATCATGTTGAAAGTTTTTGGCAACAACACGTTCAATTAGAGGTGCAAGGAACAGACACCACAGACCAAATACAGATCTTAAACTCAGTAATAAAGATTCAAATTAGTGGGCAACATCAGTCCACACCTACACAAGGGATGAAATAACAAAGCAGTAAATAGAATATACACAACATAACTATATTCAATGTCAATGTTTTTGAAAAATAAATATTGAAAAACAATACGTTAGCTTCTCATGACTACTACCTGGAGGGCAATGTAACCAAATGGGTTGTAAATACTAAATAGAGATGCAGCAAACTTGCCTAATGGAACGGAATGTGTATAATTACAAGTTACAAATCAGTGTATCTGTATCTTAAACTCTTTCTGATAGGGCACAATATCAATTACATGTATAATTGATTATCAAAACATTATTTATTGATTGGGTATGTAAATGTAAATAATTACAAACAAGTGTATCTGTATCTTAAAATCTTCTGATAGGGCACAATATCAACTGTATGTATAATTAATCTTCAAGAAAATCAATTATCAAAACATTAATTTGTGATCAGGTATGCAAATGTAAATTTATATATAATTTAAAGACGATTTTGTTAGGATTCTAAAATAATTAATAAATGCTTTTATTCATTACATTACCAAAATGGATGAAATGATTTGTTTGAATTAAAAAAAAATAATGTTTACGGTGAATTTAGTGAAATGCAAAAAAACAGGCAAAATAATCATCCATGATTATAATCAAAATGCTCAAATTCATAGAAAATCATCAATAGCTTTTGGTGTAATAGCCTACACATATTGGACTTGAGATTTTCCATTTTGGTGGATAAAAGTGACAGTAATGGGAGTTACCTTAATATTCCTACGTGTATAATTTATCTTCAAGAAAATCAGTTATCAAAACATTAATTTGTGATCAGGTGAGTAAATGTAAATTTATATACAATTTAAAGACAATTTTGTTAGGATTCTAAAATAATTAATAAATGCTTTTATTCATTACATTACCAAAATGGATGGAATGATTTGTTTGAATTAAAAAAAATAATGTTTTAGGGTGAATTTAGTGAAATGCACGAAAACAAGCAAAATAATCATCCATGATTATAATCAAAATGCTCGAATTCATAGAAAATCATCAATAGCTTTTGGTGTATTAACCTACACATTGGTCTTCAGATTTTCCATTTTGGTGGATAAAAGTGATAGCAATGGGAGAGTTACCCCAATTCTCCTAGGTAGCCAGACGATCACCCAGAGGATTACCTCAGTGTACTTGTAGCGGGCCACTTTACCCACAAGGCTACTCAATTAGCCAAGGCAATAGGGAATATCCCTCACAAGGGTTGCTCACCAACACAGGATTTATGTGGCTTTAGGTTGGCTCAAACCACACCCATGGGTATTGGGGATTTTGATGTTGAGGATTGGGTCCTTGACCACCACCAGTAACAACCTATGTTGGCACAAATTGCTATTGAGATTTAAAAGAATAACAAAGAAAAAGGTTCTGGTGTTTGACAGCTGTTATACAAAATTCAGCAAAATATGATTGTTTGTGATTCCAAATCTTAATATTCTCTTTCTTTATCCTGACCTTTTTGTGAAGTAGTTCAAAAGAGAATAATATGAACTAGAAAGCAACAATATGAAAAGTGGTATGTGGGTTGACAAGTTATAAATCAATTTTACATATAGATTGTGAAGAACAATTCTAATGGGAGAGAATCATTTACAAATTTTTCTTTAGTACTATTCAATGTGGGAAATTACATGTCATAGTAAATTTAATAAATAATAATTTAAGATGGAGAAAGTTAGTGCAAAATTGAGACTTACAAAATAATGAATGAAGAATTAATTTATACAAATTGATTTGCATTTCTATCTTATTTTTTGATGATTTTTTGTTATATAAATAATTTAATTTTGTAATAAATATCTATCATTTCAGTGATGTTGATGCATCAAATTGCTGTATTTTGGAGCTTGCCACTTCAACCCACTTTTTCCCTTATGAGAACACTGAGAGATAAGGAGGTCAAAATTCCATGGCAATATGAAATTTGGCAGTTCTCAAGTGTATTTGGTTATTTCAGAGAGTTTCGTTTCTTATATGCAGATAGATTGGTTAGATTTGTTGCTTTCTGAGCGCTCCAACTCTGTTTCTTCTGGTTGCTCTGTTTGGAAATTGACTTATCCAGGGGTTGCACTTTTCCTTCTTACTCTAATGAGAATTCTTATTTTATGCTAAACCACTATATAAGAAAGTATTAAAGAATAAAGATAACTCTAATGTTAAGCACACAAGATGACAAGTCTTAGAATTTTGGATTTTGGCCTTACTCAACCCCAACAGGTAGTTCCAGAGGCTGACGGTTGTTTATATATTATATTTTGGTTGTATTACTAGTTAATGTAGGATCAATATGAGATCTCCAACAACAATTGCTAGGAATGACTTTGATACCATTTTAGCATTTTGGATTTGGGTCTAACTCAACCTTAAAGTTAGCTCAAGAGATGTGGATTACCCCCAACTTTATATACTCAATTTTGGTCATATCACTAGTCAATTTGGGATCGATGAGCCTCCAAAAATAAGAAACTTAAAAATAAACAAACGTAAAGAATCACATACACTGATTTCCTTTTTGGTAAGTGGAGCAAATGCTGTATCATCTTTCACTCCAGCAATAATGTAAAGCCTCACTCTCTGTTGTCCAAAAATAACTTCAAGATATTCATCCTTGTTAAGAAGTTTTGAAACATCAAAACCTGTTTCTTCCATTACCTGCATTCACCCAAAAAAAAAACCGGAAAAACTAAGCCAAGGCTCCTAATAAGGTGTGAATTAGCTAATTAATATTACTTAGATTTTTCAATCTATATCAATTATGTTATGTACAGGCAAGTATCTTTCATAAACCTACAGTCCAATAGCACATGGAAAGAGTCGTTTATAGCAAGACAGAGAAAGCAATAATTCTAAAGCATGCTTACTTCTCTAATGGCACATGCATCATCTTCTTCATCTTTGCTCTTTTTGCCACGAGGGAAGCTCCAACTTGAACCTTTCCATCCCTTCACTAGCAAGCACTGCCAACAGCAGGCATGTAAGTAAATATGGCCAACATAACAATAAATAACAGCAAAAGAATCTTCAATATTAGTATCAGTTGAGAGTTGAAAGGATCTTCAGTAGAATTCTATATGCCATCTGTAACACTTCATTAACCTTAGAATTTCTAGGCAAAACTATGCTTTTAATTTGTTTGAATGACATGGAGCAACTTTCCCTAAAAGCATAGGCTGTTAGGTGGTGTATGAGTATATCACTTAAAAGTCCCTTCATGTAAGAGCACTTTTGGGTTGAAGCATATATGATGTGTGTTGACTGGTGAAACTCATGTTTGTATTATAAGAATGGGGGCACTCCTAATCTTAACCAATAGGGGCATTGGTCTTTTGACAAGGACCAACTCCCTCCTAAAAGCTTTAGATGTTAGGTGAAAGCTTATAAACAACCTAATTATATCTCTAACTTAAACAAATATCCTGTTTTTAAAAAGAAGTTAACTGAATGGAGTAATGAAGAGTATACATAACCAAGTCAAGAATCTTCCCCCTCTGTGTGTGTTTGTGTGTGTGTGTGTTCTGATCCATCACAACTCTTCTATTCAAAATTTACATCTGATCATCTATAATCATTAATCATTTTAACAGCAACCAGCTGGCAATATTCTTCCTCCTAACAGCTAACTTTGGAACATAAATAGTTTGGCATTCATAAGACAGATTGTAATCAAGTAACTACACATCAGAACATAGTTATACAAGAGAGAAGATAAGCCCCCAGCACTAGAAAACAAGGTAATCAAATAGATTTGTCTTACTATAGAAAGCAAAAAATAAATGTTGCCGAAAGTGTTTATTCTTGGCTTACCCTTTCATATGTTTCATCAAGAATTATCGCCCCAGTTACAGGAACTCGAACCTTATAGGAAGTGAAGTCCTTGAAAATATCATCTATATGGGCCACATAAGGCTTAAAAGCATCACAACTATTGAACACTACTAAATGTTAAGGAATATGGCATCTAATATATAAATTGATGTGGATAGAGAGGGTATGACAATAAAAATAAACTTCCATGATGAGTAGCTTTACTTTTGCTAAAGCCTAGACAACTGTTCCTTACAATGTCTAAAAAGTAAATCATAAAGATATAACCTTCTTTCACCTGGTCAAATAGGAAACATGGTTCCAATACTACATTGTCTAAATAATTATCATTGTCAGTGTGTCCATGTGCAAGCAAGCATGTGAGCATGTCTAACAGATTGACCATAAACACAATCCTCATTGATGAACTCAAAAGTAACAATACAGAGGATTTAATGAAGAAAAAACAGGGCAGGGGGGCAAAGGGAATTCCAGATGGGAGCCTGTCAACATCTTTTTGTGCCATATCATGCAGAGGCAATTTACCACAATCAGTTTGATTTCATATTAAAGTAACATGTAATTCCATTTTTTGACATATAAAATAAGATAACAAGAAATATACAGATTTCCTTAAAACTGGAATGTACACTGATATGTTACGTTCTCCCTGTTTTCCAAGATTTGGTTCATATATTACAAAAAATGGCAAGGGAGAAGGATAGAATTTGCAAATCTTGAGTAGCAACTAAATTTTTTACCAAATTAAGGGTTTTAAAAAATCTGCGTTAGGAAGAGACATGATTCACTAAATAACATTAGGGCATTGTTTGATCCATGGACCTGACCGTACCTAGCAAACACAGGCTTGGTTGTTGTATGAATAAATTTCTAGGGACAATCCATGTCCTGTACTCACATACTTTTATTTCACTTCCATGTTCAAAAAGAAAATAGCTTACCATTCACTTTTTAATGAAAACTAGGAAAGAAAACAGAGCATGAAAGAATTGTTCATAAATTATTTAGTCAAAAGGAATAAGAACAAAAAACTTACATCCAGCTATTGTAAACAGAAAGACTAAAAACAAAACAGTTAGAGTAAGGATACATAAAGAAGTGAACTCCTTCAGATTCAATGACTTCAAAGATGGATTATTTTCTACAGAATTATCTTCATAAAACCAATGTGCATATTCCACAAGAAACAAGATCCTTTCAAATGACTGAAGATCTTCCTTTGGCACATTTAGCACAAAACGGCTGTAATATAACAACATAAAAAGGACTTTCATAAGAAAAGAACAAAATAAGCATAAGAAGCCACAATTATACTCAGCAAAATAAAGGGAAGAATATCAGTGCAAATGACATTTTGAGTGTCATAAAGTTGAAGGACACAAGATTCGCTGAATATAATAAAACTATATATGTATAAAAGTTCATTCCAAGATCTTCACTATTATCAGGAAAAAAAACAATAAAAAAGCTGAACGGTTACAATAGCAAGAAAACACTATCGTTATGTGCTTATAGTGAATAATCCACGACTAAGTAGCTGCAAAACTGAATATTTTAAGATTCAACGGACAAACAAAAATCCAGCAGAACCATCTCCTTCAAAAATTGTATAGCAATGCATCAAGTAAGAATAATAATTTACTAATTCAGCAACAGAAATTTACTTGTTTGAAGCTTAATTTACTATCATACTCATTATTAAACCAAAAATTACATTGACGGCAAAAATGGGCTAAATCATCCCAAACCTTCGTATCCATACAATTATCAAATAATAATAATAATAAAAGTTTCACCCACATTCACCATCTGACAGTAATATCAGTTCTTTAGGTAAGACAGTACTATTAATTAGAGGCATAAAGTGTAATATTTATAATGTGGGTAAAAAATAGAAAATTAGAACAATCCAAGGGTTTAAATAAAGAATAGAAGAAGGTGAAAAGCTCCCTAACTTTCACTGCCCTAAATTTCTGCATTTTATGGGAAACCAAATAGAGAAGCAATAAAACAAAAAGGAGGCAAAAATAAAAAAATGAGAGACCTGCAGAGATCGTCAAGGAGTTCTTGAGGTGGAAGACCGTTCTTAGAGGAAGAACGGTGATGGTTAGACATGGCTGCCCAGTGCCGATTCTCAAACCCTAAACACGAAAAAGAAGAAAAAAAAAATCTGAAAATGAAAAAGCTTCTTCAAGAAATTTCTATCAGTTTCTGACTCTCTCTCTCTCTCCCTCCCTTATTTGAGCAGCAGAAAGAAAACCACGTTCGGTTCTCCCCCGAACCGGATCGGATCTTCTTCGCATTAAATAGTGGGATCCGTCTACAACTAGGTATACAGATAAACCCGACCTTTTGAGTCCACATCACATATAATATAATCCGTCCATTAAACTCATAAAATTAACTCTCTTTATTTTATGGAATCCATAACTGCATTACATAACTGGTGCTTGGTTAACAGACTGGCATGTAATCTACAATAAAAAAACCAAAGCATGAAAAAGAAATTTAAAATAAATAAATTTGAGCATGAAATTTCAATCAATTATTTCATAAGTTCAAATTTATCGCTGAGATTAAATTTAAGCCATAAATTTTATCTTCTAAAATTTTAATTATTTATTATTTTTTAAAAACAAT
>JAMLFT010002238.1:0-26487 GCA_026544285.1 Pachyrhizus erosus | reverse complement strand
TAATTATAGCCATAAAAACAACTCTTGGCCTTTCATCTTCAGAACTCTTGACTCTTGACTCTTGGCCTTTCATCTTTAAAACTCTTGACTCTTGACTCTTGACCTTTCATCTTTCCACTTCTAAATTTAAAATCCACTAAATAGCATTTAATGTTTATTTTATGACAATATCTTGGTTATCTAAAAAGCAGCCTGTATTATCCTTGTCTACGACAGAAGCACAATTATAGCTGCATCTACATGTGCCTGCCAAGCAGTTTAGCTAAAAAGGATTTTAGAGAAGCTTGTAAATACACAATACAATTCTGCAGTTGTTTACTGTGGCAACAACTCAATAATTAAGCTTGCTAAAAATCCTGTGATGCATCGACGCAACAAACACATTGATGTATGCTTTCATTTCCTTCGTGAACTTACAAATGATGGAACTGTGAAATTAGTTCACTGCAATACTTAGGAACAAGTTGTAGATGTGATGACAAAGCCTTTAAAGCTCGATGCATTTGTGAAGTTGCGAAACCTATTGGGAGTGTGTTCAGCGCAAGAAGTAAACTGATTGCCAGTAGCATTTAGGGATGTTAAAGTTGGTTTTGTTTTTATGTTTCTGTTACTTAGGATAAGATATGTTTCAATTATTTATTTTGACTCATTCATCTTGCTGTAACTTCCACGTTTTTAGAGATAGTATACTAGAATAACATACATTCAAACTAATTTATTAGTTTAAATTATTCTAAACGCACGTCTTATGAAGTTAAATTATAGTTTACAATCTTAATTATGACCGCAACGTAAAGATTTATTTATTTATTATGACACTTTTTAACAATTTTTTGTATTGTAAAGTATCACAAAGAAACTGCAACCACAATTTAAAATAGTGACATGTAAAACAATTGCAAGAGAAGATATATACATTGTATAAAAATAACAACTGCAACATAAGAAAAGTTAATACAAGTCAATAGTTAGTGTGCCCCATATTCAATTGTCATTGTTTTTCCCTATTATACGATGCTTTCTTACTTTTTGTCAACGAATGAATTTAAGGCTTTTTAGGATACTGTAAAAGAGGCTATAAAAAGGTTCTTAGTAGAATTTCATAGAAATAGAATATTTTCAAAAGGTTACAATTTTACTTTCATCACTTTAATTCCAAAGGCAAAAGATCCACAAGATCTTTGTGATTATTGTCCTATTTCACTTGTACATTGTATGTACAAAATTTTGGCCAAAATCTTACGAAGAAGATTGAAGAAGGGTTTGCCAAGAATCATTGACCACAAACAAAGTGCTTTTTTGAAAGGTAGAAATATATTTCATAGTGTGTTGGTAGCAAATGAGACGGTAGAAAAAGTTAAAAGAAAGAAGAAAAAATATTTACTTTTTATAGGGGACTATGAGAAGGCTTATAATTCCATTTTTTTTTTTTTGGAATTTCTTACTTTATATGTTAAAGAAGCTTGACTTTGAGGATATGGATTTGGTAGATTAGACAATGTTTAATGTCCATTCAAATTTTCGTGCTTGTTAATGAGTCCAATAGAACAAGTTGTTCCACACAAGGAAGTTAACTAAAGGAACCTTCTTGCACCTTTCTTGTTCCCCATTGTGGTGGAGGGTTTGAGTGACATGATAAATCTCCTTCTATAAGCAAATGACACACTCTTTTTTGGAAAGGCAACAAAACATAATGTGCTTGTAATAAAAAGTATGTTTAGGTGTTTTGAGCACGTCTATAGTCTTAAAGTCAATTTTTTTAAGAATTCTTTTGGGGCTATTGAGGTTGAGAGAGATACACTTGAAAGGTTTTCGGAGATTTTAAACTATAGGTTGATTTCATTCCCTTTTACTTACTTGGGTTTGCCGATGGGAGCAAATCTTAGGAAGGAACAAATATGGGAGCCAATTGTGAAGAAATTTAAAAGGAAGCTGTCGAAATGGAAGCACAAGGTGTTGTCATATGCTAGGAGGGTGTGCCTTATCAACTTAGTACTATCTTCTCTCCTTTTTTATTTATCTTTTTTTAAGTTGCCTTTACCTGTAGAAAAATAAAAATAAAAAGAATACAGAGGGAATTCTTGTGGGACTGTGAGGATGAGAAAAAGAAAAAAAGTTGGGTGAGGTGGAAAAAACTAAGTTCTCCAAAAAAGAAGAGGGATTAGATATGAAAGATATAGGAATGTTTAATGGAGATGGGCTTTATTCAATCAGAAAAAGTCTCTTTGGAAAATGATTGATGAGGACAATGAAGAAAAATGGTTTGATAAAATGAAGGAGTGGAAAATAGAAGATGGACAATCAACTAGATTTTAGAAGGATTGCTTCTTAAGATGGCGAAGATGCTGGTTTTAATGGGAAAAAAAACACAAGTTGCAATGTTAAGACAAATACTGGAAAGAAATAAATGGGTGGAAAATGAAAGAGACGCATGGCTCTGGTTTATGGACTACATGAATTGTGATGGATGGATAATGTGGATGATCACATGATACAAATTTGGAAGCCGTAGGTTCCACCAAAGCACAATTTATGGTGTGGAGATCATTCAAATGATTCTTAGTGTGTTGTTTGTGGAATGTATGACGAAACATCTGTCATATTTTCTTCTCTTGTAAGGAAATTGTATCTCTTTTGTTTAGTTGTTTCCTATGGTTTTGGTGCTTTACTGCCTTTGCAGGACTTTCACGTGATCATTTTGAACTTTGCCCATCTTGTTTGTTACACAAATCGAAAGTTAAACAAGTGGAGAATAATATGGTTTGCAGTAGTTTGGTCCATTTAGCATGTAAAAAATTATTGTATTTTTAATAATAAAACACTTGATAAAGGGGTTCTGTGACATAAGTTCTTATTGAATGCATGGTTATGGCTATCAGGGTTACTGGGATGAAAATTTTTAGGTTTATTAGTAAATTTTACCATTTAACTTTTATTATTTTATAAATTAAAAAATATGATAGTAAAATTAATAAAAAAAATTAAAAATTAAAACATATAAAAATTTAAAACTTTGATAGTATAATTTGTGAAAATAAAATTTAGATATTAAAGTTTCCAAAATAATAAAAGTTGAATAATAAAATTTATAATTAAAGTAAAATTTTCTCTCTTAAATTTTTTTAATAGAAAAGAGAAAATTTCATGATATTTATAAAATCTACCAATAAATATCATGAGTTTTTCTCTCTCCTACTAGAGACTTCAATAATATTAGCGAAGAGTCAAACTCTATTAGAATATCTAGCTAATGTATTAGTTAAATTCGGCTAATAGTCCAATTGTAATTCTTCTATAATTTTCTATTGTAACTATGATCTCTTCGTTCTGTTTTTATGCTCCCAATCAGCATTAATTTGATTAATTTCTTTGCTTCCATTATCTTTCCTCTTGTCATTCACAAAAATTTTCTTTTTGCCAAAAAATATGTTGAGATGACATACCAATGATTCAGGATTCACAGTCTTGGGAGAAGAGAAAATAATAAACAAAACTAATGAAATTCACATATAATTTAAAGATTATCCAAGAATAAATAAATAAATAATGTTTTAAATATTTCTAAAAATTAATAATATGTGAATTTAATTTCTCTATGATTATTTTATTATTTTGGTTCCTTTAATTTTAAAATAATTTTTTTATAAGTGTCGTCTAAATATTTTTTTCTTTATATAAAATATTATCTAATTAGAAAAGACCTAAAAGTGATATATTTATAATGTAATGTGTGATTAAAAATGATGCATTTTAAATATAAAAGAAATTTAAAATTAAAGAGACAAAAATAATATAATTTTTTTATTAGAATTAAATTTACAGATTATTAACCTTGAAGGAAAAACACAATGAAAATGCCTCCAAATAGCTCACAAATGTAAACTCGTGACTATCCAGACTACTAAAAATCACACAAAAATATATAATTACTTGAACTCGCTGCACGCTGTTGAAATGGTTAATAACCTAACATGTAGCCAGTTAGTATATATGGCCTTTAATACTTCCCCAAAGAGGAAATTCTTATCATCCAGTAGCTGGGGTGGTGCAACACTTGAATTGAGTGGATTTTTTAACATTTGAATTGAATTATATTTGAGCTGATATTACCATGTTAATATTCAAGAACTGAAAGAGAAAACAATATAAAATGAAAGAAAGAGAAGAGACTTGCTCTGAAAGCTTAATCTGTGCATTATTTATTACTGTGTGTTCTAAAGAGCCAGTATAGACATATAGTCAGTAACTGCAGAACACAAAATGCTGTTATAATCAAAATTATGTCACTTTCAGGGCCCATGCAGCAATGGATAGAAGATGACTCATGCTTTGAATGTAGTAGTTAGTTAGATAATCCTTGAGGTGGCGTATTGTTAGAATCTAATTACAAGTATCTACATTGGAAGTATGATATTCTAATATAGGATCTTGAGTTCAACTACAATGACTAGCTTTTGTAGTATGGTTCTTCTAAGGATCTTATCGCATTCAGATGAATGAGATGATCATCATCACAATTTGAAAGGCAGGAATTACAGTAAAAATGCTCAATTATAAAGACAAATTCTCCCCTTTCAGGAGGTAATTTTTTCTGAACAACACTACGCATATTACATGTATATGAGGTAGGGTTACGTAGGTAATCAGTATCTTCACTGCTGTGACAAAGGATTGAAAAGTGAAAACTTATACAACATAATATAACATTTGATTGTATCAGTGATCACAAAGGAATGCAGTCATCATTGTGCACACCATGCAACACGAGGAATGCTTTCCTGTCTTTTAACTTTCTTACAAAACCTATCAACTGATTCATCGAATAAATTGACAGAAGATTTTCAACCACTGAATCCTCAACCCACAAGAACAGTGCATATAGTCTCTCACATTGGTAATTTAAGCTTTGCCTCCATCTTCATCATTTGGTGGGTCAATGGGTATTTCATGCCTTGGTCTATTGTACTTCTCCCTTAGTTGCTTAATGGGTATGAAATCTCCTGCTGAGTCCATTCCATAGAATAGAAAAGAGATGTAGGGGTGATCAAATCTTCCCTGGACACCAATATGAACACAAATTAAATTAAATTATAGAAATAATAGCATAGTGCATGTTTGTCAAGTATAGATCTACTCACCATGTCTGGTTTGTCAGGGGTTAAAAGATTCTCCTCTGGAACTGGAAAAAATAAAAGAAAAATCAATCTGCAAGTTATTTGTGTTCAGCAAGAAACCAAGAACATAAGGAAATTCATACAACAGAAACAATGCATATCAAAGCAGGTAGTCCGCTGGTAAGTGAAAGGAATTGAAAAGAAAAGTATATAAATAACAAAATAATTGTCAACAAGGAAGAGTAGATAATAAATACCATTAAATTTAATGTAAGTAAACATGTAATCCTAAGGAATTAAGTAATCAAGCTTTACCATATGCCACCAATAGATTTGGTTCAGCATGTACATCAACAAGAACCTATACATTAAAAAAGGAACAGATTAAATGCTAGCAATAGCACACTTAGAAAGCAAAGCCAGTTCAACCATTAACAAAATAAGATAAACCAATATGGCGATAGATCAACAAACAACAAATACATTTTCAACCACATTGTCTTGCAAACAAGTAATCATGAAAATAATGTTTTATCCAAAATGTCTGCTCAGTATATGAAGAGAAACTATTTAAAGAAACACATGGTCCTCCCACCACCTTGATGCAGCCTATCAAATGATAACGGAGACCATCAAAGCCAACCTTATAATAACAGAGAGACGGCAATCGGTGGTGAAATCTCTTGCAATATTTGTATTGCGGGATCTATTATTGTACAGGTTGAACTACTGTAATTAATAAGAATTGAAGAGTACAAGATGAATAGGGCCGTTTGGAATTAGAAAGTTAAATTAATTCAAAATTAAATTTGACTTTGTAGAAACAGAATCATTCATGCAATGGCAATTTGTATACTGAAGTTAATCAAACCTGATAAAATGGTTGAGTGGAACCACGAGGCAATTTCTTAACTTGTGCATTTTCCATCCATGAACTTGATTCACTGCATACTGGATCCATTCCACAGATCACAGCTTTATAGCCTGCAATATTTTATTGAGCAATCAAAATATAGGAAGTGGGAAGGGAACCATATCCTCCGCAATTGAGATATTCAACTTATCAATGCGTACATCCATACGAAAAATTTACAAGGTGTTGCTAATCAGTTCCTTTCTTCCTGCACTATAGATATTTTAGATTTCCAAAGCCTACAAGTTGGGTTAGGCAATTATAGCTCCAGAATCATAACTTGCTCTATTGAAAAGCTTCAGAGTACAACTAATAAGCATCATTGTTATTGTTAGATCACATTGTATACTAGAAAGGCAATTAATAATAATTTTTCGTATTCAATGGAAGGTGTTTCAACCACTTACCAAATTTTTTATGTCTCACTTTCTGCCCCAAGCGGAATGCATATTGTGTATTTTCATGTGCCAAAGCTTTAGCTGATGCAGCTAGAGACTCTGCTTCAAGTTTGGAAATCTCATCACGTAATTCAGCAGCTAAGGCATAATCTTCATTCTCAATAGCACTCTTGAGATCTGAACTGCAAGGGAAACAGAATTGATCTGTGTCAGTATTCAAGTTGACCTACACATATGTAAAAGGAAGAAAGAGCTAGTGAATCATCAAGGACAAGTCTGCTTGACACAAAAGATGAAGAAAACTAACCGAAGACGTATAATACTTAGAGCTTTATCTTGTGCTTCACTTTTTGAAGACAATCCCCTTTTTGATTGTTGTTGCTTGATTACCTCTTCTTCAACCTTCCAAAAACAATATTTTTATTAAACAAGCTGCAAGTCATTCAAAGTTCCAATCCCACAAAATTTAGATAACTTTAAGACATGTATATAGACAAAGAAAGACACATTGATACATGCTATTGCTTCAAGTTATAGAGGAACTAGATTCATACACACAATTCAAGAGTGACAAAAAACAAAGAAAAATTATAAATTCTACTTCAAGTAAGCCTAGTAAATATAATCCACAAAACTTAGTAAAGCTATATAGGATACCAGAAAGGATAACTAGCTGATTTATCTAACCTCAGTAAGTTTGTTTCTCAGCTGCTGTGCAATGTCATACTGCTCCATATTTAAAGCATACTGACATTCAGAAGTTCCAAACAAATGAAGCATTAAGAACTCTTGCATAAATTTGAAATAAGCCCTACACCACTTAACTTCTTAAACAAGAGTAAAAGCAGCCAGACCTGTACTCTAGTGGCCAAGTCTAGCTGAAAGAAGAACATCAATATATCCTCATTAGCATTCTCACTGTGCTCTGAACTTGCATCCAACCCTTGTTCTCCCCCTCTAAACATCCATGCTGCTTCAGCCCTAAAACCGCTGTGCCTTGAAACATAAGGGTACCCAATCAAGAACAAGCTCTGCACAGAATGGTTCCAAACCAAGTTTCTGCCAGTGGCAGAGGTAATCTGGGATCTTTTGAATGTCTCAAAGGGTGCCATCCACCATGGAGAAAATCCACAGTGCCTACTCTTTCCATAGGTTGCCAGAGTGCTCAATGATACAGCTTGCACCATTTTTTGGGGAAGCCAAAAAATGATTCCTCACCCAAAAAATTCCAGCCTTTTCTCAAGAAAATATTCCTGCATTAATGAAATTACATGAGGGGAATTTATGAAGCTTCAAAAACATAATCTGTAAATTTAATAATTCATACCCCACTAAAAAAGCAGAGAAAAAATTTCATTTTTTCCTCAAAAATAGTGAAATTTTGGTCAAATTGGACTTCAACTGAACCATTTCTTATCTGGGTATAGCGAGAAAATAGAGGACTAGAAATGGAAGCCAGAAATAACATGTGGGTATCGTTTTGCTTTTCAGAAAATCAAAGATACGCTTTGAATGCAATAAACTATGAAGAAAATATGCAGTGAAAATTTCCCGGGAAAAAGAGAAAAACATTACCGAAGTGCAGTACAGAAAAACGAGTAGGAGAAGTCGATTTCAAACTGCGTGGATGGCTTCACACTCACACGAGCAACGAAAGCAAATGTAAAGAATATATGTACTTAAAAAAAATTATATATGAAACGAGTTGATTAAAAAATTTTCTCACCGTTTTCTGGTCTCGACAAAATGTTATTAATTACTAACGGTAGTTAGTTCAGGTATTATATTTTGACTTCTTTTAAAACAAAATTTAAGTTCGAGTTTTAAATGTTTAAAATTTCAGATAATAGTTTATGAATTATTATTTAATAATATGATAGTTATCTTAAAAATTAAATGAATAATAATTTTTTACTTTTTATATATAATAATAATTTTTTATCAATTGTTAGTGTAAATCTTTTTATATTAATAAAGAAATTAAACTCAGAAGATTTTCAATTTTATTATTATCTAAATCTTTCCAATTTAATCAAATTGTGTCCATTAATCTTAGATAAATTTAAAATAAATATTAACAATCAAATCCAAAAATATAGAAGAAAAAACATTGATTAGGAAGATAGAAAATAAAATGATTTTGAATGTTTAAGTATAGAATTTTTTAAAAGAAAGTAACCAATAATAATGGATATTTGGTGATTCGATTAGAACAGGTATCATAATAAAACATACAGATATAAGAAAAATGATCAAATGCCATTATCATATTAACCTTTTATTATGTGGTTAGTTCTGCAATATTTTAGATTGAGATTAACAGTACGCATGAATTTGCAATCAATCGTTGGATGAAAGAAGATGCACAGGATGGTTAAAAATACACGAGAAAATAAATAAAGACTAACATCACATCATTGGATAGAATTTATACAAAAACTTAATTCCATTTTAGATTTGATTAAATTTTTTTCTTCTTATATAATGTTCGCATACCAATATATGTCAGTCATAAAAAGTATAATTTATTTCTTTCCAGGGTAGAAAGATGTGATCAGAGTTTAAATTGGATCAGAATGAGTTTTCCAACTAGAGAAAAGTTTCTTGCATATTAATAAAATGTGCAATTGGTGTTAGAATTCATTTCTGTTATCTTCATATTCTTTTGTGACTTGATGGTTTTTTCTCCTAATTTCTATTATGACTGCTTCTCAAAATAATTCACAAGTAGTGCAGGGTGGTTCAGGTAAAACAAATTGTTCAAATCACAGGTAATAATATAGATTGATCACACCACGAGTACAAGATTAAATATCATACATTATATACACCAAAATGCACTTAGATACATTTATATTTTAGACATGGCTCTTGATGGAGGAACTGTATCCACTCTGGCCATCGTAGTACCTAGACCACAGCATAATACCCCCATATTTGGTAGAGCCCTTAATAGCTGGAAGCACTTTGGATGTAAGATCATTCACATCAATGAATCCACTGCCTGCAGCCTCAGGGGAAGCTGGTAGCCCCAAGTAGATCTTGTTAGCTGGAATATCTGAAGTCCATTGCTTCCATGCATCTTCAAGGTTGGTAATTTCACTAGAGTATTGGCAAGGAGGGTTGTTGTAGAATTGGACCCAAACATTGTCAAAAAGACCTGCAAAAGAGATCGGGGGAAACCTTGTGTTATTTAACACTTAATGAGAGAGACAGAAAAAAAAATGATAAATAATATGATATGGGACAAAACTTATGTACAACTCCATAAATGTTGTTTGTACTATTTCCAATTAAAATTATAGTTTTATCTTCGTAATATTCATAATCCTTTGGTACAAATTTTTGTTATAAAGATTAGGGTACAACTTGAATTTTAACTTGAGAACAACACAGTCTATGAAATTGTATCTAAATTTTATCTAAAATATGATAAGAAATGAGAAATAGATAGAAATGATAAGCGTTAATGAGGTGTTTTTAATTAAAAGGTGTCCATATAGCATTGTTTGTGTACCTGTCTGGAGGGCATTTCCTATCCAAGAATCAGGAAATGGGCATTGAGGGGCTGCAGTCAAGTACACTTTTCTGCCCTTGTTGCTGTACCCTTTGAGGTACCTTGCAAGATCGTCCCAATACAAGTTTGATCCTCCTTCAATGTCAAAGTCAATGCCATCAAGAACAGCAGGTCCAAGAGGGCGAGAAGGAGAGTTTCCCCCCAAAAAGTTGTTCCAAAGGTAAGTGGCCACTTGCCTTGCATCTTGAGGGGATGCAAGGGAGTAGCTACCAGCACCTCCTCCCAAAGACAACAACACCTTTATGCCTTTGGCTTGGCAAGATTTGATGTCAGAGCTTAATCCAGTGCAGGCATTACTATAGGGGTCACAGTGGCCAGCAAGGTTTATCATTGGGGTTTGGCCATTGCCAAATGTTGGCAAGAAGGCCAATATGGCATACTCATAGTTCCCTGTGGTACATGCCTCTGCTAGTGTGCCTTCATTACCATTCTGACCCCAGTAGATTGCAATGCTGCCAGCATTTGAACCACTTGCTAGAGCCAACAGGGTCAAGGTGAAGAATGAGAGTGAGGTTGCCAACTTTGCCATTTCCAAGTAGCAAGCAAGGTCTATTGAAGTATGTCAATAAACTCGAGCTATTTTCTTTTGCTGATTCTTGCTGTTAAGTGAAGGGCTCTTTATAAGGGTAACATAACATGCCTCTAATCGTAACCCAAACAGTTTGTTTGCTTTTGAACATTAGATCGTGGATTGGCAGTCACTTCATCGCATATACAGTCCAATATTTCAATCATTGATGTTGATCTTAGGGAAACACCGTGCAAATTAGCCAACATCTACGTACTATTTTTCCACTCAGCTATTTTTTTTTTTTCGACACAATTTCCACTCAGCTTTTGCAAAACAATCATTACACCAGTCAAATGCAACTGAAGGCCACTTTTATTTTTAATATTAGCTTTTTCAGTAATGTGGTTAAAATTATGTATGCAATAAATCAAGATTATATTACCAAGTGAATAAATTAATTGATACAAGATTTTTCAACTTAATTAATAATCTTAAATTTGAGTCTTCAATATGTAACTATTTATATTCAAAAGAATTTTGATGGTTATAATAATTCTATCAAATTTAAATAAGATTATATAGTCTCGTATCAAAAAATAAAAACAGAGTTCATCATTAAAACAAAAAGGATTTCTCACATGACAGCTCATAAATTCAAGTCTTCAATTATTCTTAAAACAAGATAGATGCAAGTCTTTTTTTGCAGACGTAAACTTTTCCCATCATCCCCTCCCGCATAAAATTTCTGTAATAAAAGAGCTTATGTATGCAAAGAAACGGTTCATTAATTTGTTCTTTATGAATCTACCAATTTCCTTTATTGCTTTGATGTGTATCTGTATTCTCCTGCTTCACTGTCATTGTGTTTGGAATGGAAAATGTATGGTCAAGAAAAAAAATAGAAACACATTTAAAATTTTATAAATATTAAGTAATTTAAAAAATTAAAAAAAGTTGTTTCATTTTTTTTATTTAAATATGGTTTCTTAAAATAGGAGTGTGTAATATATATATTTTTTAAACTTATCTGAGCTTACCTTTAAATATCTTGACATATTTACTATTTTTTGTTGGCATTCTAAACACTAAATAGTGACGTGTGTGATCGACATGCTAAATGATTATACTTCAACTTTAACGTGAAAACACTGACCAACAAGGGAATCTTTGAATGATAATTTGGATACAGAAACTATATATCTTTCCCTTGTTACGTCTGAATTCTAAATTTATAGCCTAAATTACCCGTAAGTAACGCAGACTGGTGGAATAAATAAACAAAGTATTATATTGTTGGCAATTACTGTGATTCACGTATAGTGGCAATTCATGTTCTAAAATATAATATTCAAATGAATCCAATGACTTACCAGATAATACACGCTGAATTTGTACTTTGTAGGAGAATTTGAGAAGTAAAAAGCTAAAAGTGTGACTAAATTTTGTATTATTAAAGGTTAATTCTATGGCCGACTTAAAAAATCAAAACTTGTAAAGATACTTCTGGATTATATTAAACAAAGCCAAAAACTCTAACTACAGTAATTATAAAAATCTATTAATCAAGAACTATTATTAATTCATAGGTAGCGTGAAGAAAATATTCAGCTGATATTTTCTTCCCAATGTTACTATGTATAAATGTATAAATAAAGGTTTTGCAGTATGATCCTATCCTATTCAACTTTTGGAAAAAATATTTGAGCTAAACATAAAAAAAATATAAATTATACATTGCGGTATAATTCAGTTTGATTGTAATATTAAATCTAATTTTATATAACTTTCAAAATTATTTTTAATTTGACAGGTAATAAAATAAATTAATATAATGTAGAATTTAACTACTTTAAAAATTATCAACACTTAATAATGAAGTTTATATAATTGTAAATAAAAACTAACAAAAAAATCACACGATAATATTTACATTACAAACCTCTTATACAAAGACACGTTACAAATCTTTCATAATTAATTAGTCATGCACTCTCAAAATTATTACTACTTTAAATATGTTGTCTTTTAGGGAAGAAAAACTTGACGATTTTGAAGCATTACGTTTTTACTCACAAGTTATCAC
The DNA here is from genome assembly GCA_026544285.1 of Pachyrhizus erosus. Classification (NCBI taxonomy): domain Eukaryota; kingdom Viridiplantae; phylum Streptophyta; class Magnoliopsida; order Fabales; family Fabaceae; genus Pachyrhizus; species Pachyrhizus erosus. Next base: position 13,891 of record JAMLFT010002238.1, on the reverse strand, counting down.
TTAGCCATAGAAAAATATGATCACAATCTCATCATGCAAAACTTCAGTTTCACAGTAAGGTATCAAAGATTATGTGCCAAAAAAACATTTTGAGCATTGGATTTAGAAAACTACACCCGGTCTATTTCCAAAAATGATCTAAAGAAGAATACCGTAAAAATTAATTTTAGAGATTTTTGTTTTTGCTATGTCATTTTGAAAATGTACAACGTTAAATCTCCATATTAGGCATTAGATATACACCCCAAATTTAAAGTACTGTTGCCCCTATGGACTGATATTAAGGAATCTTGATAATTCATGCACGAAAAAATAGCAGAATTACATTGAAATGTTAAAGCTAAGTGATACCGTTAACCAAGCAATCAAATCACAGGGTTTCGCCCAGATGGCCGTAGTGATTAGTAGCATAAGTTAAGAATGCAGTGAGAAAAATGAAATTCTTTAAAGCCTGATTTTATACCCATGTGCTCCCTTAAATGTAAAAGACGTTTGCACAACAAGCCAGATTCAACAGAATCAAAACCACCTTGAATTATATTCACAACTCAGGAATTACAACGTAAATAAAATACAATTATTTTACTTACAGAGAAACTGGTCAATACTCAAAATTTCAAAAGGTCAAAAAATGAAATTTTCCATACATGTATATCCCTCTTCCACTTGCCAGTGAGAATAATGGCAAGGCAAATAATGAAGAAACTACAGTAAGCAATGCTTTTGTATCAACAGATGGCAGGCTCATGGTCGGTGATAAACATATTTTGTTCTGGGATCCACAATGAGACCTTTTCCTCCATTCACTTCTAAGTCATGCCTACCAGAATAGAAGTACAAAGTGAATTAGAACCTACAATCTAAACTGCATTTACAAGGAAATATAAACAGCAAACAAAATATGCTACAGACAGTTGTCTGAAGCCCAAATGCATTCAGAAATCAAGCGAAACATTTTATGGAAAAGAAATGCTAACAAATTCCTTAATGCATTCTTTCAAACATATTTTTTTATTATTGGTTGAAATTCATAGAGAACTAAAAGAATCCACCTGTACTATGGATGGTTAGTGGATAAGTGAAAAACAACCCAATTTTGATGAAAATAAAAATGCATAATGCAAAAAGAAAAAGTTCAGGAAGGGAAATTTACTTTGGACAGTTTTAATATAACTACAGACCACAAAATTATGTAGATCCTACTCCCAATTTAATGAGTCTCACTTACGATTTGTAATTCCTAATAAATTTTTGGACAGTTTTTATACAACTAAAGATCACAAAATATCTTACTCCCCATTTAATGAGTCTCACTTATGGTTTGTAATTCTTAATAAATTTTAGTTAGAGTTACTAGCACTCCTCTTTCATAGAATATCACTATGAAAAGGGACAAATGATGACAACACATGAAAACATAAAGACTCAACTGAAAGACAAAATCTGGGATGGTCAACTGTTCACGGGGTACGTATCTGAAGAGCTGTAGTAGTCTGTCAACGTAGGTCACTTTCTTCCAAACCTAAAAGTTAATTGTCAATGATAATAACATGTATAGGATGTCTTCAATTATGTGAAAATCTGTTAATGAAATCTGATTCATAACGCACCACATTGTCGACAAGCAACTGAAGTGCGAATACAGTCAATTTTAGTCCAAGAGTTGGGTGAAGGACATATATTGCCTGCACATATGGGATTGAGAGATCAAAACAAAGACTACAAAGGCATAACAGTGATACATTTAAGGAAATATAGATGTTGCATACGTGCAAGTTGTGCTGGTGCTTCCGTCCAAGTATTTGTTGTAATCTTCTCATCCAACCTAGGTCTGGTTGCCTATATATACAAAAACAGTGTAGAGAAAATTGATCGTCAAAAAACCATACTACTGAGCATTGCATACAAATCCAGAGCAGCCAATGATGAGTAAGTTACAGATAAACACAGTTTCGCAAAGCAACCTGCTTATGTAAAATATTCTTAACCCATCATCAAAGCACAATTGTCTTCCCATGTATTTCTTTATTCAAGTATGCTTCATGTCAGTGGCATGTCTTGAATTAACCATGGAACAATTTTCCCAAACACTGTCATGTTGCACCTCTTAAGAGTGTGTTTGTTTCAAGTCTTACACAATTATTCTTAGGAGTCTAAATTACACATGTTCTCTCCTCTTGCTTTTCACATGTAAAAAGATGAGTATCCTATATTCCTGTGGGAATGTAAAAAAACTTTTCACATTCACCTTATTTTATCTGATTTCTATTTCTTTAAATATTTTTATTTTTGAATTAAAATATATTTAAAATTATTCCAAGGAATGATGAGTATTTACCAAACATCTCACTTTCTGCTATATCATATAATGAATTCAAATTTAACACAAAAATCCACCCTTGACAAAGGAGCACATATTAAACCACAATAATTCAAATTAAAATATTGCCAGATTTAAATACAAGGTATGTACCAAGATTTAGTAATGTTAAACAGGCAGAAAAATAATGCAGAACCAACCACAACAAAGGTACATAACTTCATATAGTAAAGTAACTTCAAGATTCCATGCCACACATGGAAAATGATCAAGCAGATGTTTCCACCAACTATAAAAAGTACTATTGATATTTGATACAATGTGAGAAGTTTGGCAATTGAATTTTCAGTTCTCTTTTTCTCCTTGAATAAATGTGAGTTTAAAGAATTTTAGAAATGAAAGCATTTTTTTATTAATGAGGGCAAGCCCTGGCATAATGGTAAAGTTGCACTTTGGTGATCGATTTGCATGGATTCGAATCTAGAAACAGCATTCTTGGATATCTAAGGGTAAGTCTTCATTCAATGACCCTCCCTCATACTTTCACACAGCAAGAAGCCTTCTAGCACTGGGGTACGTTAGTTATTTTTTTAATCAGTTAATTCACATAATATAACCACCAATTAAGGTCTACAGTTAGCTCATTCCTGTTACAAATCCAAATATTTTTCATGACCTGTAGCATATTTTGTACCTATAAAACATAAAAGATATAGACCAATATGAAAATCCTAGAATTTCATTATTTAACACTTACATCTGCAGAGATGCAGCAGAGTGAAAGTATACAATAGTATATGGCTTCTGCATTATAGGCTCGAACTCCTGATATTTAACACCAAGTTGATTTTCAGTATATTCAAAAGGACAAGGATTAAAACTTAAGGTCATAAATGAGTTTCAAGAGAAGTATGCATTCCCAACATTGAAGATAAAATTTATAGTAGCTGAACTTATGCTTGTCAGCAGTAAAATATGTCAAGCTAAAGGATATAACTGAATCACCTTCACCACATAAAGCACAAATCGCTCCAGATCAAGGCATCTAAGCAAAAAGTGAGCCCCCACAACAACCATGACAGGACGACCCTCACTGTCTACCCCTCCGCGATAGCTGAAAAACATAAATATTTCTGAAATTAAATGTACACATCAATCTGAACACATGCATGAAATCTTCTTTTGAAAGGTCAAGAAATGCAAGAATACCGGAAAATTTTAAAGAGCATAAAACTTTGTTATTTGTTGAAAAAGCAGGAAAGGATTGAAGACTTTACAACCCAATGTTCAGTTTATCTCTTGTTCAAGTAGCAGAAATTTCTCAACCCAGAAGTTTTACAAACAATATCAATTGAATTTCATTAATCCTGTAGAATTAAGCACATGTATAATTTTTTTTATAAGCAAAATATTTCATTGAATTGCCTGAGTTACGCACATGTGCCCAATCCAAACTAAAAAATTACAAAGTAACACCTGAGCACAAGGAAGTTTGTAAAAAACCCAAAAGAAAGCCAAAGAAGCACCATTTATAAACTAGCTATTACTTCCTCATCTGTGATTCATGCTGATTAGCTCTAATTTAGGAGATGACTCCTCTTATGACTAATAATACTATTCATAACACAATATAAACATGTGCAAACTGGTTAGCCACACATATGTTTCTTCAATGCTATAAATCAAAACAATGAAATATATAAATATCCCTGAGTAATGTAGGAACTGTGAGTATGCATAACACTATCACAAACAATGAAATAGACGGATACTATTACTTACACAATTTTCATCTCAGCAATTTCAGACAAATTTAAGGATTTTGCTTTTGAAAGATATCTAGAGTGTAGAGAATATTCTTCAGCGGCAGACAAAGGAGGTCCACCTAAGTCACCAAATCCAAGCAAGTTAGCAAAATTCCAGCCTCTTTGTGCTTGAACAGTTTTCTCCCACTGCTCCAGACGTCTTTCATCAGGGTCTTTAATCAAAGACATGAAGGCAGGATCCAGATATGCATCTAAATATGATGATGTCCTGCAAAAGCCACATTAATCAGCAAAACTCTACAAGTAAATTTATAAAAATGGATGATGCCTATTTAGACAAATACAATGAAAAGGCTTCAATAAAATAAAACTAATGGTGATTATTACTGTGGAATACAAACATAAAGCCACAAGAAGAATGATTTCTAAGTGCTTGTTAGATTTACACCACAAAAATGTTCGGGGAAGCAGAAAAGTAACTTTTGGCTATGTTTTCATTGCTAACTTGCTAAGCATATATTTTGTACTGCTGAAGGGGCATTCAAAGAAGAAATCTGTGTCTGTTGATAATGCATAACATTTTCTTCACAAGATGAAGCACAGTAGCATTGTAAAATTGCAACAGCAAATTTAGATTATTGACCAAAACCATATTTTGGTCTGACATCTGCTTTTATTCTTATTTTAGTTCTTGACATTTCACTTTTTTAGTTTAGTCCTTGACATTTTACACTCCAATTTGGTCCTTACCTACTTGTCATCTAATAAACAAAAATTCTTGTTATAATATAAGAAAACATCTTAATCTTATCATATCTTAGATCATTCTTTAGGATTAATTTCCCTATTTCCTTATTATCTCTTGTGATTGGTTTCCATATTTTGTTATCCCATGATTTGTTTCTTTTAGTTAGGATAACGAAAAATGAACAAGGGATAGTGCTTTAGGTTTCATGAATAAATTTTCACGTTGTAATACATTTAAATACATTATAGAATATTGTATAAAGTATCTTTTCTCTCTATTCTCTCCCTTGATACTTAAAACCACCTAATTTCAACAATGCTAATATATCACTATTAGAGATGATGTGACATCAACAACAAATGTAACAGTTCAATAGAATGACTGGATGACAACGTCTAAACCGACGTTGTTTCATTTGTCAATTATCATTTGAAGAGGAAATAAAAAAAAACAACTCAACCCACATTCCAAATGGCAAGTGAAAAAGGAAACAATGTGGTTTTAGATGTATTCATCCAGATATATCTATCAAACTGTAATGTCAATCATAATGGTATCACATCATTTCTAACAGTGAGTCCTAGATAACTAGTATATTGATAGATAGACTAAATAAAGTGAATTTATAAATTATATGGACTAGTAGAAGGTCTTAGTCTAGATTATTTTATTAGATTTGGTGAAGTCTATTATTTATCTATGTTTAGAATGGTAATCCACATTCAAGTATTTGTACATAGCAGAACTCACTGAGCAATCTAGAAAGAAACATAAATATATGTATAAATCTTGTATTAAATTAAAGTTTACAAACCTGCGAACAGAACCAACATCACTAACAGGAAGATCAACTGGAGGTTTAGCAGTTTTTGAAACCTTTTTTTTAGGCAAAGGCTTTATTCTGATTTTACGCTCATCAATGACCGTCTCACCATTCTCATCCCCAACATCTGCAGGAAGCCTTGACAAAGCCATCTCCTCCTCTTGTTTATCCCGAGGGAAGTAGAGTGGAAGCAACCTACATGGAAATTATATGAAAGGTAACAGTGAATAAGTAATACAATGTCCAAAATTGAAAAGAAAATAAAACAAATTTACTTTTGATAAGTTTATTTAATATAAAGCACTGCAGATGTCAATAACAGAAAAACAAATTACCTTTTATATATCTCAGTATCAGTTGTGCTGGTAGTGCAAAAGACTACGGCTGTTATATTGTCTTTCTGCTTCTCAAGAAATCGCCGCACAGTTCCTGAATAAAAAGACCTTAGAAGAATATATAAAAGAATACAAAGTGTAGAAACCTAATAAATAACCGTCAGACATCAGAAAACAGTTAACAACGAAGAAAATCACTGTGTCTATACTAGTTGCAGTCAGCATAGGCACGATTAAGTATCCCAAGGTTATGTTTGAATATTTAATGATGATTGGAATGAAATGGAAAGGGATGGAGTGAAATGAGGGTTTTAGAAACTGCATAAAATGGTAGAATTATGCACAAATGATGCAACTAAACATGCCTTTATTTTCCTACTTATGTTGCAGCTTATCATCCCCTTGATCAACAATCTAAGCACTAGTTAGTAAAATGGAAAATTAAACTAAGCCAACAGTAATAACTGATTGGCAGCAGAATGTGCTTTGTCATTCTATCTTCTTCCTCTCCCTTTCCACCAATGATTGATTTCCTTTCTCTAATTATGATAAAGTTAGCACATTATTTTTCTTGTTTTTGGCATTAAAGGCTGATATTTTCTGTGTGGATGGAACGGCCATGAAGTAGTTTATCTCCAAAAGAAGCTCAATTTAATTCCTATGAGATTGTCAAAGTTTTATTTGGTCAGATTAACAATAATGAGCATATAAACTGTGAAATGAGGAAAAAAACTCACTTATAGCTACATGCGCAGCTGGCTCGCGGGGATAGTTCTTTGCCTCAGTATAAATACACCCCATAGCAATGCTGATCAATATATGCCAACAAAAAAGCAAGTTTTAGATCTTTAAAGCTTCATGGGAGATGCCCTGACAAACTGCTTCAAGAAAACAATGTTAGAACATTTGAAACGAAAACCTTTTAAGCCCATGTTCAATTAGAAGTTCTAGGCAAGAACGATAGCAATGGCTTAAAGCATTCTCTGCGGCAGTTTGGTACTTTGAAGCATACTTTGGGCCAACAGTATGGATAACTTTCCTGCAAGAAATTTATTGAAGGCATAAATTTCATATGCTAGTAATCTAACCTTTAGCCAAGAGAACTACATGCAACTAAGGAAGAAATATTGGTCAGCAACAAAGGGGAAGAACCCATTAACATAATTTGTAGCATGACGTCTGAATTAATGATCTCAGACTGAAACACAGGAAAAGAGAAAACATGCTGTTTACCAGTGTTCAATTATACACACGCATCCACAATTGTGTAGCCATAATATACAAATCCAAATCCTACACCAATACAACCACAATTTAAAAGGGATCAAAGATAGCATGAGAATGCACCTTTGCATCAATGCAACTGCATTGACTTAAAGACATTCTCAGTTTCTTTTCTCCTAGAAAGAAGGCAAAAACGTAAATCATGATGGCATGATTGCATAGTGGCATTAATCTTCCCATGTGATAAATGGAGACAATTGCTTTTGACTTTGAAAAAGCTAAAAAAAAGCAAGGGGCACCAATATACAAACCTTGCAGGAAGGTCGTAGGCATTGGTAACTTTAGCCATCCCTGTTCGACATCCACCCTGTCAACAATAAAGATATGTGATGTCAATTATATTATCATATTCGTATATAATTTAAAGAAAGCTGCTTCCTGGCACAGCATTCTATGAATTGTTGAACCACAATAATGATGCAATGCTACCATCTTAGCTCAATTTCCCAACCAAACCATTATCTCAGAAGAAACCCAAAAATTCAACAGAAAATATAATGATCACTAAATTTATAAGCTCAAATGTTGTCAACATTGAGCACATGATACATATTTTCAAAACAATTTATAAGGACTATACCAAAGCTGCACATTCTTCTGCAAGCCCAGGTCCAGATGCAGCATGCAATCCAGGGCTGCTGTGTGCTTCATCCAAGACCTGTAGACATTAAATGAAAGCAAGCTAAGAAATATGATACTATTAGCTCCATTATATTCAATGGAGGTCCAGTTCTAGCCTGCTACATAGTATCATTTTATTACATAATCACAATAGTCTGAGGTGTGACATAATTGTTGAGAATTAAGAGAACTTATATGTAACTCAATTTCCAATGTCAAAGTAGACACAGGATAGCAACAAGTGAACAGTGATTAAGAGGTAAACAAAAATTGGTCTTTTGTCAAGTATAATTAAAATACAGATCCTGCTTTAATGATATTTGAATGAAATTGTGTATGGATTCTTTCATACGGGTTCTATATTATGTGATTTTATTTTGTCAAAAACAAACTCACTTTTAGGTTAAAATTTAATTGCATTCAAACACCAATGACTTTATGAGATATTTTCTATATATTCTAACATCATCAAAGCCTGTTCCAAAAGAGGATGCGTGCAAAAAGTAAATTTGAGCTTGAAGGACAATAACTCTTTCTCAATTGGAGAGAACATGTGCATGAAGAAAACAATCACTTATAATAGAACAACCACTTTGGTGTCCTTTTTGGTCCAAACTGTAGGAGTCATTAGGGATCATTATCTCTTAAAAGAATGAAGAAAGAAAAACACAACAAAAATTAACACGATCTGAAGCAGATTAAATCACCATTAGCACTGCAACAAAGGCCATCAGGGTGGAGGCTGATCTTTAAGTTAAGAATAGCAGTAAAAATTTGTCAGTTATAAAAATAGTTTGCTGTCATTTGTCCTCTATGGTAGACACATATAAGTAAATTACCATAACGTTCCTTCATGCAGTCCTACTTCCTGTTTGGCTTGCACTACGCTAATTGCAGTGAAAATATAGAAAACAACATGACAACATTAACTAACTTTGCAATTACCAAACCAAGAAAAGTAAAACCAAACTACACAAATGTATAAATGCAAACTAAACTACAATACTAAGCCCCACACACGCACGCACTCACTCACCTCATTTGTCGAATTTACCACAGCATCCACCTCAAGATTCCAGGGGTTCCCCCTCCACAAGTATATCTTTGAATTAACTTCATGGTCAATAGGAAATCTTGACACACCTCCAGCACTCTCCGTTCCTGACTTGAATGTCAAGGGATCAGGGAAGTATGAACTAGAAAACGATGAGTCTCCATTGTCATACCCTAAGGAATGCTCAGCATCAATCCATCTTGGAACTTGATCCAAAGTCACAACCGAGTCCCCACTATCATTTGGCAATCCACCCTGTGGTGTGGCTGAATCTGAAGTAGCCACAGGCCTATACATTTCAGGGAGTCTTAATATTAACAGCACCAATCCCTTTGTTGAGGTTCTTCCAAATAACCTTTCCAAGTCCCACAATCACTATAATTGTACATCAACAATCCAAAATTTTTCGCCTCAGCTATTCAATCATCACAACCTCAACAATAAGAACTCTCCTATCATAGAAAACACGAGATTCCAAAACAAATTTCAAGGGCAACCCATTTCTTCAACTAACATTTGTGGCAGCCAGGAAGAAAATGCAATAACAAATAAAACAAATTGGAATCTCAATTCTCAAGTTAAAACGAAGAGGGAAACCTAATCAGATAACTTTTCCTTCAAACAGATTGGGGAAATTTCTGATACATACGAGAAGGGGAAACCTTAATTTGATGAAAAAAAAACGTGAAATACCTGAAACTGAAATCTGGGTGTCGAAAATGATAACTTTTTTTCGCTTCTTTCTCCTTAAAGTTTGCTTTTTTGGGTATCAAATGAGATAAATTACAACACTGTTATTGCTGGTTCCACGGGACGATGAGCTTGCAAAGTTAAAATTTCTTTTTTCCAACAAAAGAAAATGATTACGTTTGTTTGTGTTTTTTTGTCTTTTACCGGCTCGTAAGTCTATGAGCTAATGCTCAAATATTAGATTGCGGTGCCAATGATTAGGCAACACTTGAATACTAATTAATTAATACTATAAGATTTTAACTGCAATTTTTTTTTTCTTTTTAACGAGAAATTGTAATGTTATTTACAGACAATTATGGTTTGTGTGTACACATTTTACTTTATTTAACTTATACGACACTATTTATATACTAAAGTTATTAAGAACATTTCTAGAAAAATATAATATTTATCTTGGAAATTAATTTAATTTGTTTGTTGTCATATTTTTAGAATTTTAAGGAAACAAACAAGCAAGCAAGGTATAAAGAATAACAATTAAATCAATTTTAAACAAATATTGTATAAGTAACTCTCGTAATAATCACGATAATTTAAAGGAAATAAAATTTAACTCACATTATTCGAATTTGAATGGAGTCTGATTATTAAATATGAAAAAAATATGTCTACCAAACATCAATACATATACCTTATCATAGTTGTTGGTTCGAAGTATACATAGCCTCATTGATTTATCTTTTAGCAATAAATGTAATTTTTTCCTTTGTGAAAAAATAATGTTGGGAACAATAATCATTGTTAATTATATCTCTAGAATGTGTTGCAAATACTTTGAATAGTAGATGGTTCTCAATCTAGAACAAATTCAGTTGTTAGAATTAATGGTAACAAATCTGTTGCATGAAGTTGGAATTACTATTAATCATAATTCGGCTGCTTTTTGTGAAATGACCTCTTATGGATAAGAGATATAAGGTCCCAAAGAGATCTAAAAATGAAAATTTTGACAAATCTATATAATTATTTCAATACTAGAGTTTGACTAGTTTTGTCTTTCTTTATTTAATTTAGATATAAGAAAAATCCTTGACTAGTAACTAGTGAAGAACACTCAATAAACCACTTATCTGTTCCTTTCCATGATACATTGTGCATTTTTTTAGTATGTAACTTGGTTGCAATTCTTACAGTCATAATAAGACCTTAGGAATAGGAATGCATCTCTTACTGTGAGTTTCAGCAATTTATGTTAAAAGAAAAAAATTATACTAGTATGTTCATGAATGAGCATTTATAAATATTTTAACTCATTTTGCTAAAAATGGATTTAAAGTAAGGTAATGAATTAACTTTCGTATAATTACTTTTTTACTTAAAAAGTGAATTTGGCATGGTAAAGGAGGATAATTAACTCAACTCACCCAAAAAGCATTAGTATTTTGATTCTACTGAAATTCCTATCACAAGTCCCAAGTCTCAAACACCATGACAAAAATGACCGAAGTGATTTTAGGTAACCAAATTCCATTTCCCATGTGAGTACTGAGTTGTGTGCAAATTAAATGCACAGCTAAACATGGCAATGAAGGTGAGAAGCAAGGGGAAAGGACCCACAATCAATGTAGGTTCTAGAGAAAGCCCTCACTGCATAACGGTGACTTAAAGCAGGTGCATTGAGGTGATTGAATACACATATTCACGTGGCATGTTCCACTTTTTTTTCTTTCTGAGGAGACATATTCCATTGTTGTACTAAGTAAATCATGTCAATAGGACGTTTTATGTGATATTCTACCCTAAAATAATGTTTATTGTTATATCCTTGAGTGGATTTGTGTACACTTGTGCATTATGTGGTTTTGCTTGCTTTTCAATTGTAATACTCTCCAATTTAAAACAAATCATATTTAAGGTTGATACATACAGTTAAAGGCATATTTGATGCTATCCATAAACTAGAATATTTAATCTAAATAACCCTCATTTAATATTCACTATAAGAGTAATTTTGGAGTACAACATGATTGTCTAGACTCTAGACCATGGTACAGTACAAAAATAGGCATAGTTAGATATAAATATATGTCCAAAAAATAATTAATACTTAAAATTTATAAAATATCAATAGTTTTAAAATGAAAAAGAAAGATTAAAACATCAATAATTTTAAAATGGTGAGAGTAATGTTTATAGTGGTTTTGTCCTTTTGTTGCTGAATGGGTATAAGTTTATACCAACAGTCTGTTCATTTCAGATGTCATGAACCTGCACAAGAATAGTGGTAATAAAAGAGGGGCAAAAGTAGAAAGGAAATCAAATAAAACCAACTAAGGTAGGAATCAAGGTACATGCATGAGCTTTTCTTTCTCAATAATACATAAAAATGAATCATGTGTAATTGTTTCAAAAATAAAATTTTGAAACTCTGCAAGAGGCCTAATTGTTCTTCACCTAGTGCCATTCTAAATGCCAAAGTTGCATCTATTCATAATTTATAAGAAACGTTTTATTCTTTTTTTTTCTCTATGCTCTAGTGGCATCATCATATCACTCTTGTCCAGCCTTCTGCTTCAACATTGCTATGAATTTCTCCCTCTCCTCTGGAGACATTCCCTCTGCTGAACAATCCCCAACTCCCCATTCTGCACCACGTATGCAGTACTTGTTCTCAATTTCTTTACGGTTCCTGAAGAGTAATAACACAAGTGTTATTGAAGCTAGCTGATAATAGACGCAGAAAAATCATAAAAAGAAAAAAAAAGTCATTATTATCATAAAATTTTAAACTGCAATCACGGTCTCAGTTTTGTCCCAATTCTTAACGTTATGAGAAAATGCGGATAAGACAAATATTCACAATACACTATCACATTCTTAGTAACACAGGCCCTAACCACAAATTATAAAAAACTTATTAAATAAAGAGTGGAATCTACACAATTTTATGTTTTCTAATAAATTTTAATAAATAATAAAATTTGTGTTCAAAAGCTTATGTTAAATAGTGTATTACAAACATTTCTCTTGCAGACAAATGTGGCCGATACAATCTCGAATAGTCACAAAAAGCCTAAAAACCTTAATTATCAATAACAATCTATAATCCATAGCAGCATCCGAAGGTTTTGACTCTGCAAACAATATACACATTGCATAATTAAAAAAATTACTTCTCTTTATTCAACTTGGATTGCTCAAGCAGTTTCTTCAGCAAGGGGGATGATTTAATTCTTTCATCATTATCAGCATATTTCTTCTGGTTTTCTTCTGTAAAACAAAAATGACCCCAATTTCAGTTTCATCAAATTGAGCTTATTTCCAAAATGCTGCAAAACAGAAGCATAATAGTTTAAATTGAGACCATTGAGCCGTTTGAGAAAGTCAATCTGAGGTAGCTGAGGACCAGGCACAGACTCTAGTCCAGAAATTCCTGACATGAACCCAGCATGTGCTGCAAAACAATAAAATGCTCAAACTTTCAGTAAGTAAAAAACATGTTTATGTTTAATATATATCCAATGAAGGTTCAGCCAACACAACACCACACAACAAAGTGAAAACTTTGTGTACGCTACACCAAATTTAACACATGGTATTAGTACCTACTACTTACCAGGGGTTGACCATAGAAGAATTGCAAGTGAAACAGAAGCCAAAGGAACTGATTTGTGAAGAGCTTTGAAGGAAAGAGGAGAAGGAAAAGACCAAGAAATTGTGTGTGTGTCTCTTGTAGGTATCCCAATTTGAAACTTCTTTTGAGGGGTGTTGAGTTTTTCAGTGAAGCTGGAATGTGTAGATGACATCTGAATGAAAGATGGTAGTGAAGTGGAACCCATGATTGGCTTCTCCCTCTCTCAGTTCTCTGCTGAACACTTAGAAGGAAAAGCAAAGGAGATAAGGGAGAGCAGAAACAGACGGCTCATATCGTTTCACTTATATATTTTATTATGGGACTTTTTTTTACCAAATTGGTATAGTTTGCTTTCAAAATTACCAAATTAGTGCACTTTTTAAAAATTTTACCAACTTAAGGGTAAGTGATGTAGGATTTCTTTTTATGTTTATGAGAATGAGAATAATTTCCGAGGTCTCATATTAATAACTTTTTACGGTTTTAGATAGTCTAAAAATAAAAAATAAAGCAAACTGGTACTCATCCTATACAACTTGTTTCATGTTAGTAACTCTTTTTATATTATATTACATTATATTATATTATATTATATTATATTATATTATTTATT
>JAMLFT010002237.1:0-26498 GCA_026544285.1 Pachyrhizus erosus | reverse complement strand
TAAATAATTTAATTAATGTCACCAAATTAATGATATTTTAAATTTGATTAGATTATGACTAGATGTCAATAGATATTGTTAGTAATATGAGATATGACATTAATGATAATGGACTATTGTATTCCTTTTATTTAATTAGCTTGTTTAACTTAATATTATTTTGTTCTATTTTTTAATTTGAATTTATTATGGTAAAAAAAAATATTAATGTAATACATGATTTTTGTATTTTAAAAGTAATAATATATTAACATTGTATTATGATTGACTTTTGGTACTTAATAAGTTTTACAACAATACATGATATGTTTAAAGTTGACATTTGTGACAATTTTATTATTGTGATTTATTTTATTCATCATATATAAGTTTTGTTGATATTTTTCAAGTGTAATTTTTATGTAATTCAAAAAATTTATCATAATAGCTTGAATAATTGATTTGAAAAATAATTTGACAAAGTTTAATAAAAAAATTGCTAACACAAAAAGATTCAGAAGTATTAATAAATTTACTCTATGACCTTTTTCAAATTACCTTAAATCAATTGCATATGGATATCGACATTGAATATTTATTTTACTAATTAAATAAGTGTTAATTAGTTTTTTTATGACATAAAATTTAACTAATTTTATATTGTTTTTTTTTAAAAAAAAGAAATTAACAAAGATATAAATATATTTATATATGTATACGTACACAAAATTCACCTTCCTAACAATTTAGTCATGCATTACACAGGAGGTTTATAATATAGTACATTTATTAAAATTAAGAAAGATGATAAAGTTATTTTAGTATAATTGTCTTCTAATAAATATTATTTTTAATACATTTGTTTTTCTTAATTTATGTGCAAAAATCTTGAATATCAATGAAAGAAATAAAACTAAAGCTTAGCCCTCAAAATCAAAGACTTTGAATAGATTTGGAAGGGATGGGGACTACAAATTTCATTACTACACATTAAAATGCAGTAAATAATTAAAATTCAATCTTGTGAGCTTAATTATGTAATTTTTATTTCACTTTATTCCTCTTCACTAAAGTGTATTTTGAAGGAAAAAAATATTTAGTTATTACCAAATAATCACAAAGTAAATTTTTACATCTCCATTGTTTATAAATGGTTACATATTTTATTGTATTTTTAACTTGAAATTAAGAATAATTAAACTATTCATTTTTTCCGCTTAAAATATAATTTTTAAATTTAATTTCACTCATGACAAAGTACTTGACATGAGAAGCATGCATTCTACTGACCTTTAATCCAAAACCCAATTTGGAAGTTCCCTTGGTTATGAAGACAATCGGATATAATGCAGCGGAGACACAGATTCAGTAAAACTAATATGCAATATCACGGCTTTTGTTATAATGCAGCGGAGACACAGATTCAGTGGTTCCAGTAACTGCTACTAGGTTTTCTCTCACCCATCTCAACCTCACCATCAAAACTCGTTGGTATCCATGGTACTCAAATGGCCAGGTATTTACCAAATGAGATCAAGATTCTTATACTTTTAAATCAATAAATTTGCTCTTCAAACTTAAAAAAACATGTAAATTCAGTCTATATCTATAAGAATTCATCATGATTTTTAAGATTAGAAGGACTAAATTTATGCATTTTTTAAATTTTAGGGACCAAATTAATTAATATGAAAGAATAGGAACTTTAACTACATTTGATCGAAAATATAAGTATTAAAAAAAATTCTCTTAACTTTAATATACTGTCAATATAGTTCCTTCCGACAAAAACTATTGATCTTTAGTTTTTTATTTTTATTTTAAAACTATTGATATTTTATAAATTTTAAGTTTCATTAATTTTTTTTCATATATATTCCTATTTAACATAGCCTAAATAATTATTATATATTCCACAACTATTTCCATGATAGATATTAAATGAGGATATTTTAAACTAAATATATAATTTGGGAGTAGTGTTAAATATTTTTTAAGTTGTGTACATTTACCTTAAATATCAATAGTAAAAAGTTTTATATGTCAACCAATTAGATAATTCTAGATATATTTTTTAAAGTAATTATTACAAAAATTAACAATTGTAAATTATTTAACAATTCATGATTAAAAAACCGTATACAAGCTTTTTACAGTTATGGAATATTCTAATTAAATTCAACATAAGTTTCCAAAGCCCTCTTGACAGGGATTCTATCTTCTGGATTTATGTAGGTAGGTGGATGGACAGAGGTGTATGATGGATTAACCTTTGCAGCAGTGAGAGGAGCTGGGCATGAAGTACCATTGTTTCAACCAGAGCGAGCTTACATACTTTTCAGGTCCTTTTTGGCAGGGAAAAAGCTACCAAAATCTTGACATGTTACTAGTTTGATTTGAATATTCCATCATTTTATCTTTTATGCAATTCAATTTAATTGGTGTCCATAATACTGCTATTATTTGTTCATAGTAGTGTCTGTAATTACTGATTTGTAAACAATATGAGTTGTATTGCTCAATAAAAATTCGCGTGTAAACAATATAAAATTGAAACTAACAAAATGTTAAGTCTAAAATTTCCTGTGTAAACAATATAAAAATGTCAAATCTATAAAACGCTCTTTTCACCAGAATCTATCCAGCCAACATATGACAAACACAATCTCACGGTACATATTTTCCAAAACTCTTAATATTCCTTTGAAAGACAGTTTTAAATGAGAAATAAATTTACAAAAATATCACAGTAATTTGTTTTGTTTCCTATTTTTCAAAGGTCTGTATAAAAAGTAATAAAAACTATTATTATTTTATATTTTCGCTGTTTCTTATGCGAACTTTCGAAATAATAAAAAAAATACAAAGCAGAATTTAAAATAGTTCATGTAAAACCTTACACAATCAATTAAAAATCATGATAGATTATATTGTTAAAAGTCAACAAAATTACAATTAATATCAGCTTGTGATTGCATAGTCTAAAAGTTTTACAGTGTACATTGTCATTTCTTTTTCTTTAATTGAAAGACTATTTTCTCAAATCATAAAGTCCTTATTCACAAGAGATTGGTCGTTTTCTTGCAAATATATAAAGCAATCTATATCTACAAAACTTAAATTGAAGTCTCATTTTCTTGTACTACATAGTGTGGATTCAAATCTCAGCACACCAAAGGTAAGGCACGATATGGAGATTCTAATGCCTCGCCAATAGTTTTTCACTTCATTCAGCTTAAGCGGGTGAATCAACAACCTCATAACCAGGCACAAGTTTTTCTCTATTGATAAAGACTGGAACACGACACATCAGAAATTTTCACTATTCAAACAAAAATAAACGCAAGAATAAAATGTGGAAAAAAAAGAAGCTCCACAACCATTCAAATAATTTCATGATTACACTTGTTTCTGAATAACCAAGATTGCAAATTCACAGCCATAGTAAATGAAGAAACAAATAAGCCTATCTGCCATGTTTGTGCAAAATTGAGGCCCATATAAGTCTAGAATAAAAGTATTCATCACTTCAATCCTTCACTAAGCCCTGGTGGCATTCCTAAGCTCTGTGCAAGATCATTCATCCTTTCCTTCATGGCCTATAAACATAAGCAATGGTATCCTTTTCTCAATTCAAATAACCACAAATGCAAATGATATTTTGTTCTTCCTGTTGAAAATAGAGATTTACCTGGACACTCTTCTGGTGTGCATCCTTGTATGCCTCAGTGATTAAAAGTGAAAGTTTCTGCAACCCACAGATGTTTGATAATAAATAATAGTTTGTTATTGCCATTAAAGACCACAGATTGATTTATAAATAAAACTAGGACCCTGTTAAGATAAACTTCTTCATAAGAACTTATAAAAGAAGCAAATAAAAAGGTAAAATGAATTAAACTTCTTCTAAGTTAAAATCAACTAGTGCACTTTGACTTCTCTAGAAACTATTTCATTTACCTTTTCCAAAAGTTAAAATGTATAAGTTGATTTTAACTTATGAGACAAGTTCAATGCATTATCTTTTCATATAAATGCTTATGGAAAAATTTATATTATGTTGGACCCTTGACCCATTTGTATAGGATAAAGGGGAAATGGGTAGGATTTTTCATGATTTTAGTAAATAGTTTCATAAGGACTTGGGTATTATGGGGTGCCTAAGTCCCACATCAAATAATATGAGATGCTCAGTGGAGCAATTGATTTAAAAGTGTTTGGTTCTCCCCCCTAAACAGTTAGCTTTTAAGGGTGAATTCCCCAAGTACTTGAATGCTTATCATATAACCCAAACCAAAACATTCTTCTTGATGATTGACATGCAAGGAAGAATATTATAATAACGAAAGGATCTTAGCATGGTATTTAATCCATTATCCTCTGATGGAAGAGCAGAAAAACAATTCAAGAATTTGTCTTTGGTATCTTTGAATGCGACATTTAAAATGTCCAATCCAGTTTCACCTGATGCCATTGATATAACAGAAAATAGTGTATATAAACACATCACTTGAACTGTTTACATACTTCAGGTCCCAATTCCATAGCTGCCTCAGTAATTTCCGTTCTAACAGGTTGTTGGTTCCCTGACAGCGTTACCTAAAAAGTATACTTCATCAAAAGTAAGTAACCAAAGAAAATGTAATGCAAAAATCATGATTATCAATAAAGCTAGAAAAACATAGGAGTTACTACTTTCAGTCCTTATTATATGATCCAATTAATTAATTCATGAGGATTAAAAATTTTGGTTAATTTAGTTAAAAACATTAAATTTGTTTTAAATTAATATTTTTTTTTCCAAAACTATCCCTTGAATAAAACTAACAAATATTAATAAGACATATTTCTCCTATTATCATGCATTCTAGAATTAATTTTAATGAAGGATATTTTTGTAAGAACATTATTAATACAAAAGATATTTTAGATTGGACCTTGTAATAAGGACTGAAAGTAGTATAAAAGAAATTACATTAGGTACAAATAATCAATTACATTGTTCCACAAAACCTCATCAAATATATAGTAGGTATAGTTGTAGAGTATAAAATATTCTTATGATTATATAAATAATGTTCTTCATTTGAATTTTAAAAAAGAAAAACTAAAGGGAAAACCAACGAACAAATAATTTTGCTGGGAAAAACATAAAAAGGTTACAAACATATAGAGAGAGAGACAGATAGATAAACAGAAAGAGGGAGAGAACAAAAATCCTACCTTTACTAACTCACCCTCACAATAACCATCAAACTCTGCTCTGCATATTAGAACAAGACAAATAACGCATTCAAACCAATTTGTGTAAAAAAAAAAAAAACAAAAAACAAGCTAAAATTGTATAACAAGAGAGCCATACGCTGCAAGTTCTTTCTGCACCCGCACTGCTTCAACTTGGACAACCATTTGTGCCTTCTTCACAGTCTCATAAAGATTTTGCATGTTTCCAAGAATTCCTGCCTAAAATGATTCCACAATAAAATGAAATCTGTCAATTTATCAATATCATGCTCAGTTTAGAAAATACACCAAACTACCTACAACATATGAAAAGCAATCAAAGCATTACTATAGAGTGTAAATGAGATCTGTAAATCACAACCATTGGCAAATGGTATAAAACTACTTAAATCTAATGACTGCTTTAAATAGCCACATGATTTGGTTCGTATTTTAACCCTATGACTAAGAACATCATGACACTTAGGATTCATTGATTGGCCTGTTTATTGACTGTTGTCCATGCCCTAGGTCCTTGGACCGAATTTTGGTCACAATCTTTACTAATAGTCTGGTAGAAGCAGCTAAATTTTTATTGCAACATGAAATCTGTGTTAGTGCTTTGGGTTGAAGGTAACACATATTTAAAGGTTTTTAGGGCTCAGCAGCTGATTTGGTATAAGATTAGGTGTTTCACTTCTGTTTGGTGCAAAAGCAATTAAAGGGATTCCCCTAATAGATAGGCCGAGTGATAAGGGTAACTTTACTCCATATATGTCTACTCTTTTTCCTTCTTGACTCTGTTTTCCTTTTACAATAAGGAGAATCCATTATCCTCCAAACTCAAGGTGATTTTCTTGATAGTTAGGATGAATTTCTTCTTCATATGTAAGTAAAACAATGTTCACATTAGTCATCAACTCCTATTTCACATAGACCACTTCACAGAATGCCAAAATTTAACAATTTGTGCACTAATGCTTTTATTGCTTTTATGAAATGGCTTTTGTGTGTTTCTGGGTATGGCCATACAAGTGACCAACACGAAAAGACTTTAGTACAAGGGTGACCCATAAGAAATTTTAATGTAGATCTATGAAGCACTCATACTATTAGGTATCTAATACGTATCCAACACCAATACTATTAGATACTTCATCGATACATATCATTGAAGAATGCAAACCTATGAAGCACTGATTTATAATTTTGTTGCTTTTAGAAATATCCAAGAAGTATATTTTTAAGTCAGATTTACATAATTGCAATTATATATTTATTATATTTTATGAATTTTTATACATTTCTACATATATATCTTACACGTATCATATTGTTAAAATACGTCAAACAAAGGACTAATTGACTGAAATTGTGTGTTTGAAAACAACACAAGTGAGAGTTCATATAAGTTAATTGGATTAATTACAAACAAATAAAGAATATATATTTTCTTCTAAATCAAAGTTAATATGCTTATAAACTATATTTATTACAATCATAATATACTTTATTTCTTATTTTTTCAACACTCTCCCTAAAACTAGAGCATATAAGTAATAAGTGTCTAACTTGTTACAAATGTAACTAATCAGCTTCACATCCTCAAGGTGAATGGTGATAGAAGACAAAGTGATCAACTTCATTGCACATAATCTCAAACTGTTGCACAATAGTTTGAAAACAATGAAATCAAGCTCTAGGGGACTATTTAAGTCCATATAGAGACTTGCGAAGCCAACAAACCATAGTAGAGGACTCTCCTTGAGCAACAAACCTAGGTGGTTGCTCCATGAAAACCTCCTCATCAAGATCACCATGTAGAAAAGCATTTTTAATATCAAGTTAGAAGAGAGGCTAGTAACGAATGGCAGCCATTGAAAAGAGGAGTCTAATAGAGGTCATCTTGACTACTGGAGAAAAAGTGTCAATGTAATCCTAACCATAAACCTATGTGCAACCTTTTGCTGTCAAACGAGCCTTGTACAATCAATTGTGCCATCATGGCCAACCTTAAAGGTGTATAGCCAACGACACCCAATAGCAAATTTCCCAACAAGAGGAACCAACTCCTAAGTGTCATTGCTCTAAAGAGCATAGATTTCGTCAATCATTATTTGACTCCATTCCAGTTGTGATAATGTTTCACCTAGGAAATTGGATGTAGACATAGAAGACAAAGAAAACAAACAAGTATAATGTAGAGAAGAAAAACGATTGTAAGTAAGGTTAACATAATGCGAGGATGGGTTACAAGTAGCATGTATACCTTTATGTAGAGCAATTGGTCATGCAAAGTCAAAAGGTAGGTTTGGATCCGACACAGAAGATGGTGTTGGGGAAGAGTATGGCATGGCCTTTACTATATCGTCATTCATCTTGGGAGTTGGTACAAAAACGTTCGGTGGTTGCAGGCAATGTTGATATACCTTAAAAGGTTGTGGAGCTGGCAGAGGACCATCTTGGGTCATAGCAGAGTCATCTAGTGACAAAAGACATAGAGGAATAGAGGTACTAGGTGGGATTGGATTTCATAGGTCAAGAGTAGAAGTGGCAAACTCAAAATAAGGGATATACTAAAAGAAGGAGACATCAACGAAGATGAAATACCAGCCAACATCAAGGAAAAACAGTGATAGCATTTTTGAGAGAGATGATAACCCAATAAAACATATTTGAAGGATTAAGGAGAGAGTTTATCACAAACTAGGTGTTAGATTGTGAACAAAGCATATGAAACCAAAAGACCCGAGGGAGAAGAGTGTAAAAAAGAGACTGTGGAAAGAGGACAAAGTAAGGAACCTAATCATTGAGGACAGGTGACAACGTGCAATTAATAAGGTAGCATGTCGTGAGGACATCATCCAAAAAGAATGGGAAACATAACCATGAAGGAGAAGGGTTCAAGTGGTCTCAACAAGGTGTTTGTTCTTGCACTCAGCCACCCCATTCTATTGTGGTGTATAGGAACAAGATGTTTGATGAAGAGTCCTTTTGGAAGCCATGAATTGTTGAAATTGCAGAGACAAGCATTCACGAGCACTATTACTACAAAAAGAGTGTCTGGGGATACCAATTGTGTTTTTATTTCAATATAAAATTTCTTAAAGATAGAAAACAACTTAGACCCACTTTTCATTAACCAGACCCATGTACAATAGGAAAAATCATCAATAGAAGTAACAAAATATCTAAAAACCAAATGAGATAACAACATGAGAGGAACCCCAAACATTGAAGGGAACTAAAGAAAAAGGAGACAACTTATTTATTGACTTTGTCAAGGGACAACTACAGATGTGTTTCTCTAATTGACATGAATATTAAACATGACTCAATGTAAACAAGACAAATGCTGGAGATTGGGTACCATCTTCTACAATTTGAACAAACTAGGATGTCCTAGTTGAGCATGAATCGTCAATGGGGAGACAACAAACGCACACATAAGAGGTTATGCAAGGAGATAGTACAGGTCATGCAACTTACATGTGTCCTAAGATCCATTCCTACAATGTAACAAAATTTTTAGTAACGGTGAAAATAAGGTTATGGGATTGGATGACACAAGTGCCAAATAGTAAATTAAAAAGACATTCTAATACATAAAGAACAAATTGAACAATAAGAGATGACAAAGGATGTGTAGTACCAATGCCTAGAGCTTGTGTTTAGGAACCATTGGCAAAGGTCATGAAGGAGAAATGGACAATTATAAAAAGGGAAGAGAAATGAGAATGGTTACTAGATATATGATTAGATGCACAAGAATCAAGGATCTAAGGAAGGAGATTGAGAGATGAAAATAGTAGATTTACTAGTGTTTGCCATTGAAGCAATAGCGGCCAAGGTTTTGACACTCATACCAACATAAAAAGTCCTCATAAATAGTTAGAGTCATACGAAGCTTATTAGCTAGCAAAGTGGTGGACACAAGAGGATCAATAAAGGATGCATAAGCGGGGTGGTTTACCATGCAATTTCCAACAACGATCAATGGTATGGCCATTACAATGATCATAATGACACTACTTATAGTGACTCGAGGAACTAGAAGAGCTTGTTTTGAGTGTGCCAAAAGTATGACTCTAGGAAGTAAAAGAAAATGTATCCCTTATAGCAGTAGTAGGGGTCTTGGCAAAAGTGTGCTTTAGTGGAATCCAAAGAAGCGCAGAAGAGGCGGTCATCATCATCTAATCCACAGGTGAGCCAAGAATATGGGCATAGGTAGCAAAATACTTCGGTGGAAGCTCATAAAGTCAAGGTCATAAAAAAGATGTTATGATTAATTAATTCCTTTTTAGCCTCGATTGAAATAGAAGATGCATGTGGGAGGAGGTCATTATAATCATGCAAGGTTACATGAACTCATCTAAGATAGGCAGACATAAGACTCTAGAATCGTTAGGACGCAAGAAGAGTCACAAGATCCTAACACACTATATAGTTGTTGAGTGTTGTCAATGTAGAGAGCACGTGTCTCACTCCAAACTAATTCACACGTTTTGTGTGGTCGAAAAATCGATTTGAGTGAGGGATGGATAGTCAATATGAGAATGTTGCATAGTTAAACATCAATTTTCCACCATTACTCATGATTAGCCACAGGTATGGAATTGATGAAAATCAAGAAATAGAGCATATTTTAATTGTAATTAATACAGTATATAGGTATATTATCTTTGATTTAGAAAAAATTATTTATCCTCTATTTAATTGTAATTAATCCCATGAGCCTATATAAACTCTCATTCGTGTTGTATTCAGCCACACGATTTTCAGTCCATCTATATCTTTAAGCTTACTCTATAACATGGTATCTTGAGTGTTTTGAAAACCGTGCTTTTCCGGTGGACCTATTATCCTTATAGACAACTTTTTTAGTGTCCCAAGTATCTTCTCCAATTCGCTCTTCTCTACACCAACCTTCCTTCGATGCCACCTTTTTTACCATCTTTTCCGACCACTGCCATCATCTTCGACAACCTTCCAACGTCTCACACAACCACTGCCTTTGTCTACTACCAAGTTAGGCAACCCTAGTGGTTACATTGGCATTCGACTTTTCACATGCTTGATTTCTATTGTGCCAAACAGTGCCTTGCGATGGCACATCAACTAGCAACTTTTGGCACAGGAGTCACCAGCTTTGGACGATCCTATAACAACATCTTGGGCTCCATTAGATGTGATTTGTAGAGGACCTATTTTTTTCTCCAAACAACTTACCTCTTCTACAAGTGCAACTTCATGCTTTTTTTTTACATGACATCCAACAACCCTACACCACCTCCCAAGGCAGAGCCTACCATCTTTTCCAACATGTTAGGATCGTTCTATCTACTTTACCTGGGCCTCTAAGATTGGTTTGTGGATTGGTGGGTTGGGATATAAATCCCATCTCACTACTTCCGTTGATTCCATACTTGTGACCAAGTGTGAAGTGTGAGCAATGGTAGAAAATTGATACTCAACTCTATAGTGTACTCAAATCAACTATTCATCCCTCTATCAAATTGATTTTTTGGCCCCATGAAACATGTAAATTGGTTTGGAGTGAGGCACATGTTCTCTACACCATTAACACCCAACAACTATATAGCATGTGTCAGGATCAAATGACATTGCTCGATCCCTGACGTTTTGGCAGTCCTATGTTTGTCTATTTTAGGCACGTTCATGCGGCCCTCCATGAATATAGTGAACTCCTCTCTCCTGCAACTTCCATTCCAATCGAGACCAAGGAATTAAAGAATCATAGCATCTTTTTTATGACTTAGGCCCTTTATAGCTTATTGTCAGAGTGCTACGTGTGATAAAATCCTTAGATCACCTATGGTCCCAACGATGATGTCTACCACTGAGACCCTTTCTTCTAATTTAGGGGATAAATTTGTTCTTGCATCCCAAAATGATAATTCTAAGCACTTACGTAGGGCAATTCTAGCTTCAAAAGTCACTATAAGTATGACCATTGTATCATACTGCCATACCATTTGATTAGTGCTAGAAGCTATATGGTAAATCGCCCCATCCAGCCAATGTTGCTCAGACACCCACTGTTGATCCTCCAATGACCACTATGCCTATAGCTTATCAATCCTATATTACGCTGATTGCCGATGAGGATTTTCTTCATTGGTATGGAAGTTGCTAAAACCATAATGTTACTACTTTGGTAGCCCACACTAGTAAATATGTTATTTGCATCTCTCAATCCCCTTCCCTAAGTCCTTGGATACTTGACTCTAGCATCTGACCATATATCTGGTAACCGTTCTTTTTTTTTTCTTACCTTTCTACAAATGGTCATTTCCTTTCCATCATCTCTGTCAATGGTTTCCAAATATAAGCTTTAGGCATCTCTTACCGCTCACTTTGTTCTTTAAGTACCAAATTGCCCTTTTAATTTGCTTTTGTCAAATGTTTCACTCAATCCTATGACCTTGTTCTCACTTTCAATAAAAATTATGTGACCTTGCAAAAACGGACCTTGGGACAAACGATTGGTGTCGAATGTGAGTCGCATGACCAATACTATCTCTCTACCTCACCATTGGTGTGTGTCTGTTGTTTCTCCAATGATGATTCATGCTCATCTAGGACATCTTGGTTTGATCAAGATATAGAAGATAGTGTTAAGCCTCCAAATTTTGTTTAACTTACATTGTGCGTCATGTTAGTCAGGGAAACACAAATGTCAGTCGTTCCTTTACAAAATTAATAGATGAGTTGTGTCCTCCTTTTCCTTAGTTCACTTTGATGTTTAGGATCATTCTCACACTGTTACATTATCTGAATTTTGATATTTTGTCACTTGTATCGATGATTTTTCCAATTGTACATGGGTTTGGTTAATAAAAGTTGATTTG
Organism: Pachyrhizus erosus; assembly: GCA_026544285.1. Lineage (NCBI taxonomy): Eukaryota > Viridiplantae > Streptophyta > Magnoliopsida > Fabales > Fabaceae > Pachyrhizus > Pachyrhizus erosus. Next base: position 14,424 of record JAMLFT010002237.1, on the reverse strand, counting down.
AGTTATTTTCCATCTTTGAGCAATTTTATAATAAAATAAAAACACAATTTGGTATCCCTAGTTGATCTCGTCAAACTAATAATGGTTATGAATACTTGTTCCACCAATTTCAACATTTCATGGAATCCAAAACGATTCTTCATCAACCGTCTTGCCCTTGTACGCTTAAACAGAACACGATGGCTAAAGACAAAAACAGACACCTCATTGAGACCACTTGGACCTTCTTCATAGTCATGTTCCCCATTGTTTGTAGGGTGATGTTCTCACGGCGTGCTACCTCATTAATCACATGTTGTCATCTGTCCTCAATGATCAAGTTCCCACTCTATCCTTTTTCCACAATCTCCCCTTTACAATCTTCTCCCACAAGTCTTTGGTTCTATCGATTTTGTTCACAATCTAATTCTTGATCATGACAAGCACTTTCAGCACTCCTTCAAATATGTCTTCTTAGGTTATCATTGCCCTCAAAAAAGGCTATCCATGTTTTTCTCTTGATCTTAATAGGTATTTCATCTCTATGGATGTATCATTTTTTGAGTTTGTCTCATACTTTGACTTAGCCAATTCTACTATTGACCTACGGAGTTTTGTCCGATCTAGTACCCTTATTTTTCTTCCTGTTTCACCAACTTCAACTTAGAATGATCCTCTACCACCTCCACAACCTCTTCAAGTGTATCAAAGCCGCACACAACCACCAGACATTATTTTACTAGTTCCTCCCACAGTGACTGATGATATAATAAAGGTCATGTTTGACTCTTCCCCAATACCATCTCCTGCATCAGGTTCGAGCCTACCTATTGACCTTAGTTGGTCTATTGCTCTTCTTAAAGGTATACGTTCTACTCATAACCTATCCCTGCATTATACTAACGTTAGTTATCATTGTCTTTCCTCTACACATTATACTTTTTGTCTTTTATCTATCTTTATTCTCAATTCTCCAAGTGAAGCATTATCACAACTAGAGTAGAGACAAGCCATGATTGACAAGGTGTACTCTCTAAACCAGTGACACTTAAGAGTTGGTACCTCTTCTTACTGGAAAATTTGTTGTTGGGAACCATTGGCTACACCTTTAAAGTTGGCCCTAATGACACCATTGATCGATGAGACCCATCTAGTAGCAAAAGATTATACACAGGTCTATGGCCAAGACTAAACTAAAATTTTCTCTGATTGTCGAGATGGCTTCTATTATACTCTTCTTAATGTTGCCACTTGTCACTGACACTTTCCAGCTTAATATTAAAAATGTTTTTCTTCATAGTGACCTTAATGAGTAAGTTTACATAGAACAATCAGCTAGGTTTGTTGCTCAGAGGGGTCCTCTACTATGGTTTGTTGACTTTGCAAATCTCTCTATGGACTTAAACAATCCCTTAGAGTTTGATTTTGTCGCTTTCAAATTGTTGTGTATCATTTTGGGATAATGCATAGTGAAGTTGATCACTCTGTCTTCTATTGTCATTCTCCTTGAGGATGGATTTACCCTTATTGTATCTGTAGATGACCTTGTTACCACAAACAGTGATCAAGATGACATCACTAATCTAACGCAATACCTAGCCTATCAATTTCAAACTAAAGGCTTTGGTAAGCTTTGATATTTCCTTGGTATCAAAGTTGTTCAATCCAAGAATGATTTGGTTATTTCATATAGGAAATATTAAGGGTGGGCAAAGACCCATAATCTAATTCGTAACCAAAGTACTCAAATGAAAAAAGATGTTGGGTGGGTTTGGACGGTATTTTGGATTAATTGGATTAAAAAATTGGATATTAATGGATTGTTACAAGCAGGTTTAGTTCAAAAAAATTTCCGTTAGAAATCAAATTCGACCAAAGTGCTATAAAGACTAAGTAACAAAAAATTCATGCATAGTGTCTTGAAAACTGGCATTGCAATGGAAAAAATCATTTAAAATTAAAACTAACATTGGAAGCATAAAAGATTGATAACATCAATTCAATTTTGTTAGAAAGTGGTCTTTATATTTGACATAGTATGTAAACTATATATAGGAAATAATAAAAATAGTAATTAAAAAAAAGAAATAATAAAATATTTGTTCATAATTCATTCAATTTGAAAATGGTTTGCACTACAACAATAAGTGAGTGGTCATGTCATTTGCACTACAACAATATTCATAAAACAATAACTTTTTTTAATGGGAATGGGTGGGAGCTAGTCTCCATTCTCTCATAAACTTAATGACCACAAAATTCAAAAACATTTAAGCCATTGGATTGCACATGCTGCATTTCTTTCATTATGTTGTGTCACTTGCAACTCCCCTTCTAGATTTTTTGTTTTTCTCTTTTTTGCCTATGTACAAATTATATTTCGTGACTCTATGCCTGATAAAGGATTATCTCATCAAGATGAAGTCATGGAAGATTGGAAACTTGAAGGACCTCTTACTAAATCAAGGAAAAAGATATTAGAGAAGACTTAGGCTACTATTGGACTTTTCTGCGCCCAAGCCCATTGGGCTTTCTTCTAGGCCTATCTGGAGTCCAAGTCCATTGTACATATGTCTAGAATGGATTTAGTATAGATATTTTTAAACCATTATATTTGGGCCAAGTTGGGATTGTATTCGGGCCAATGTAGTGTAGGTTGGGCTTATGATTTTCAGATTAGTCTATTTGGGCCTCAAAGCCAATCTGCCACCTTTCTCCTTGCTTGGCTAGCTCGTCACCTTGTAGAAGGAGCTTAGGTGATGACTTCAGTCTAGATTACTTACCTATAAATGTTTGTAAAGTTAAAGATAGTCAACAAATTCAATCATTAATGAAATTTGTGAAGACTTTCTCTCTCTAGAGTTTTAGCAAGTAGAGTCTTGTTCCTAATCAAAGTGCATTCACTTTGTGGCGGAGCTTCCACATTCCTCATCTTGATTCTAGGATCAAGTGGCAGATTCATTCCTCAATCTTCTTCCATTGCTTGAATCTTGGAGAAAAGTTGAAGATTGAATGAAGATCTGGAGCTAAAAGTTCCATCCTCGTCAAGAACTTCATCATTTGGTATCAAAGCCTTTCATTACTTCAATTTAATCTCCAAAACCAGTTAGTGTCTAATTCCTAGCTTAATTTGTGCCTTAGATCATCAATTGCTGGTTTTGTTTGTTCACGCTTCTCCATTTGTGTTCGTCATTCTCTTTATGTGGTGCGTCACTTTTATTTGAAAAAGTCTAAGCTCTCAAATCTTAGCTTTTTCATCTTATGTTCTGAAGTGTTCTTGAGTTTTTTCTTATCTTGATTTAGCTTAAATCTCTTATTCTTAGTTGTGTTTTGTTAATTCATGTCATATCTAAATTCTTTTGTGTTAGATCTTTCATTTTCTTGAGTTGTCTTGGTGAGTTTCAAAATTTCTTCCTAAAATTTGGTTAAATTTCAAATTTACCTCCAAAATTTTTGGTTCAAATTTAAATCTACCTCCAAAATTTTGGTTAAAATTCAAAATTACCTCCAAAACTTGTCAAAATTGTCAAAACTTCAAATCTAGATCTACCCTTAATTTGAACTCATTTTGTAAACCTCCAAAATTTTGGTTTAAATTCAAATTTACTTCCAAAACTTTGGTTCAAATTCAAATCTACCTCCAAAATTTTGGTTAAAATTCAAATTACCTCCAAAATTGTCAAAACTTCAAATCTAAATCTACCCTTAATTTGAACTCATTTTGTAAATCTAATTGTAGATTTGTGATCCTCTCAATTAGATCTACAAAACCTTATAATTTGTTTCTAATTTGGAGAATGTTGAATTTTGATGTTCTTATATTCTTCATTTGTTCTTCATAGAAATTTACAAGTTTAGTTTCATCTTCTAAATTTGTTCAACTTTCATCTCCCATTGAAAATACAATTTCGGATTGGATGTACCTTCAAACTTAGGCAACATCATTTTGGGATCCTCATCATGTTTCGGTCTCTCCTCTCCTCTCTTGAAATGATTTGCATAAGGTTGAAGGCACAAACACCAAAATTCTCTTTAAACACAAATTAGAAGAAATTTCGAAATTCACCAAGACAACTCAAAAAAATGAAGGATCTAACACAAGAATTTAGATCTAACATGAATTAACAAAATAGAATTAAGACCAAGAGATTTAAGTTAAATCAAGATAAGAAAAAACTCAAGAACACTTAAGAACACAAGATGAACACATAAACTCAATTTCCTTTATATCTACAACTTGTTTTTAGATTTTCATCAAAACAACTCAAGAAAAAGAAAGATCTAACACAAAGGAATGTAAATCTAACATGAATTAACAAAGAACAACTAAGATTTGAGCGAAAGATCTAACACAAAGGAATGTAAATCTAACATGAATTAACAAAGAACAACTAAGATTTGAGCTAGATCTAAGATAAAAACTCAAGAACACACATGAACACATGAACTCAATTTTGTTAGATCTAGAGCTTGTTTTTAGATTTTCACCTAATATTTTTATGTTTTTCCAAACACAAACACCATAGGAACAAAACCTAAGCACTAGATTAACACACAAATCACAAAAATTTGAAAAATCAAAATAAAAAAGTTAACAAACTAGAAGGTGACACACAAACCGAACTTCATCAAGTTTTGGCACCAGTTTAGCAAAGGATTTGAATACTAACCAGATTAAGGAAGCAAAAGAATTGAAAGTTGCTCTTGATACCAAATGATTTGCCTACTCATGGAGAATTTGCATTTCTCTTCCCAGATGTATTCAATTCTTTGTTTCCTTTGCTTCAAGAAATGGATTAAGACTTAAAATGATTTCACCACTTGGATCTAGATCCAAGATAAGAATTGATGTAGCTCCGCCATAGGGTAATCACCTTGATAAGGAACATAGAAACTTATTCTCTAGAGTCTAGAGAGAAAAGCTAAGCTCTAAAAAATGAGAACTTCAAAATTGTATTTATGATATGTGTTGACTTTACAATTGACTTTCAAGGTATTCATAAGCAAAAAGTCCTAAGTCTAAGTCAACTAACTAGTCTTCTAACAAGCAACACGAGCTAGGTCTTAAGGAGAGTAGCGGTTTAGGCTTTGAAGCCCAAATGAAGGTGAGATCCAATCTCCAAGGCCAAGACAAGCAAAAGCTTATACTACATGGACCCAGAATACAAAGCTCAACAAGAATCCTAAACTACATGGCCAAAATACAGGGCCTTAAAATAACTATTCTAATCCAACCATTCCAAATACATGTATGATGGGTTTGGGTCCAAGTTAGGCCTAGTAGAAAGCCCAATGGGCTTGGGCCCAGAAAGATCCATAATAAGCCAAGTCTCTTCTCCAAAAGTCTCTTCCTTGATCTAGTCAAAGGTCCCTCTAGCTTCCAGTCATCAGCAGCCTTCTCCTCTCTGGATAGCCCTCTATCAGATGCACTAGGCTTCTCCTACCTCAATCTCATTGCTGGTTACCAAGCAAGAATTGCCCCTCTGTTGTGAGGATGGCATTACAGGGAGAAGCACAAGGTCTATTTAGGCTGTGACGCTACATACCAAAGGAGTCGTGTTGAGTGCAAAACAGGAACATACGCCTAATTGCTAATAGAACCTAGAACCTAGCACAAAACTGGTAGTGTGTGATTTGTGAAACTGGTTCAGTAGCATTATGAAGTTGTGGCAAGGTTTGTGGACATGATTTGAAGGTCAAGGACCTAAAAGTCCCTAATTTGCTGCACAGCCAAAGTGGGATTTTGTGAGACAAAAGTAAAACTAGAAAATTGCCACCATGTAGAACTATAGTGCCATTATTGTGGCTATTATCAATTGCAACAAGTCACTTATTGTTTATTGGAGTGCCAGAACAACCAAATGCTTTCCCACATTAAGAGCTATGTTAAAAGAAGAAAACCCATACAATTTGAAAATCAGTCCAACCACTAGCATTAGTAGAGCAATAAAATCTAAGAAAATGAGTTATTATTACATCTACACTTTCCAAATTCTAAGTCAATAAAAGAGCCTTACCACCCAACCTATCTTAACTTCAAGGTGTCTTTTGCATGTCCCAACATATTAACTAGGGATATTACTTAAATAGTGCTTATAAGGCTTGAGCAGTCCTCACCTTATAAGTTAGTTTTGTAGCGTTCAATTAGACCATAAGTCCAAATTCTAAGGGAAGTCAAAAAAAGTACTGGTGATGGTTAAATTAATAGAATAAAAAGAATAGACCATATAAAAATTAGAAGAAATTGAATTGTTAAATCTAAAGGAAGAAGGAATTCCAGACATAGACATGAACAAATTATAAAAAGGTAGAGGCATGTAATGTGTACAACAACAAAGGTCAAAACAATGGCAACATTAGTGCTAACGACCAAGGAAGAAAGGTTTTGAATCCTATACAATATCTAAAGCAAAATGAGCAATAGAAAATGGAGTAATATATGATTTTGCTCATGGTGCTATAGGCTATGCACAAGCACAAACAGATCATTCAGTGATGTGATTTTTGTCATGAAGGAATTAAGTTAGGGGCCCTTACTCTCATGTTTCTCAAGATTATGACGATGCACTGAAAATAAATCACAAAAGAACCTTGTGTAATTAAAATGGAGCAAAAAAGGCACCATTCTCTTACAAAAGTCCCAGTTGTTATAGCCATGAGAGAGAGACCTCTCTCTAGTATCCATGTATGGATCTTCCTAACTTTCTTGGAGACCCCTCTGTACTCAGATGCAACAGTTGTTTAATTTGGAATTTTTGTGTGTGCTTGTGTTATTGCATTTGTTAATTTGCAAAATGAAAGCCTTATGGCAATGCTATTGATACTTTGTGAATGGAATCTTAATATTATTTATGCCTTTGATAATTGTATGTATTAGTATTTAATATTATGTCTTGATAGACAAGCTTAAGCCTAATTATGACTACTTGTAATTGTATATTTGATTTGGAAGTGGTCGATGACTTGATCTACCTTTCTTATTATGAAGTATGATTTGTTGTTATTATCAATTGTGACTGATTTACTACTTACTGTCAGTTCATTTATCCTATGAGTCAAGTCAAATTCATGATGGTTGAAAAGTTACAATAGTTGATGATTTTATGTTTTCAAAACTATTTTCGGCATTGGAGAAATGTATCTGTTAGCAAACTTGAAACCACTTTATTTTATCTAAGTTCTTCAAACCTCGAACCCCTAGAATGCATGCAACCTGAAACTATTTTATTCAAACTAACTAAAAAGTGAGATTCAGTGTTGTTAAATAGCGGCTTTGGCAGCGTTATAGCGGGTTTCACAAAGCGCCATGGCAGCCACATTTCGCGTAGCAATTATGGTGTGTCGGACAATTATGGTGAAAGGTTGGGCATGAGTTCATCAAACAAAGAAGATGACCTACTTGAGTCATGTGATCCGATCCAAGCCCAATTCCAAACCCTAAGATCTGAACTCAACCAAGCCCAAAACTTAAGGTTTAGGGCTCACCACGAACTCAACGCAAACTCCAAAAGTTGTATTTTGCAAACCAACTAATCATCGACAACATCCAACCACCACAAACCACCCTCTAGTCACCACAAACTTGACGCAAACTCCATGTCGTCAACCAAAAGTTATTGCATTTTGTGCAAACCAACTAATCGTCGACAACATCCAACCACCGCAAGATACCCTCCAATCACTGCAAACCACCCTCTAGCCACCACAAACTCGACACAAACATATTTGCTCCATTTCATGAACTAGAAGCTATTGCATTTTGTGCAAACCAACTATTCGTCGACAACATCTAGCAACTGCAACCTATGCTCTAGTCGCTGCAAACCACCCTCTAACCATCGCGAACCACCCTCCAACCACCACGAACCACCCTCCAACCACCACGAACCACCCTTCAGCTGCTACGAAGCACCCAAACACAATTGTTTCTTTGAGGACCCTCTCTAATGACCTTTTGGTTGTTTTTTCTTTCTTCTTCTCTGAAACCTCTATTTATTCAACCATACTAGGGGCCACCACGACAACTAAACAAGACTCGAGGTCATCTAACAAAACTAATCCAAATTGAAAGTATTGTCATCCCCTTAATGATTCAAATATCAATGCTATTGTTTGTAATTATTGTAGGAAGATTACGAAAAGTGGAATCACCCTTGCCAAATATCACCTAATGAAAAAAAAAAGGCAACATTGCACCTTGTAGCAATTGTCCAAAGGAAGTTAGAGAAGAGCTTTGGGAAAATCTTAGGCAAAAAGAGAAGGGAGATAATTATAAAATTATAAATATGGCCTATGATCTATTCTGAAGATGAAGTTTAAATTCCCACCTCAACTAGCAATGTTAAAAGTAAAAGCAATATTACTAAAAAGAGGCCCATGGATATATTCTATATAGATCCAGCATCTGCAATAGAGAAGAGATAAAAGGAGAAAAAAAAGCAAGCTAACATCTATGAGTTGTGTGACAAAAAATTGAAGACAAATGTTCATCAATATATTGCTTGTTTTTTGTATCAAGTCGGCTTACCATTCAATCTTGTTAAATTGAAGAACTTTCAAGATATGATTGATGTCATTGATGCTTATGGTTAAAATTTGTCAGCTTCTACTTATCATGAAATTAGAGTTTTACTCCTCAACATGGAGATGGAATACACTAAAGAGTTGTTGAAGGATCATAAGGAACAATGGTGCAAACATGGTTGTTCTATTATGTCAGATGCATGGACTGATAGGAAGCAACAATGTCTAATTAATTTTTTGGTGTATTCTCTGACAGGGACAATGTTTGTGAAGTTCATTGATGACTCTAAATTTGTGAAGACGAGAAAAACTGCTTGAATTACTTGATTCCCTTGTTGATGAGATTGGAGAGCACAATGTTGTTGAAGTTATCACAAATAATGGAAGCAATTATGTGTAGGCTAGTAAGATGTTGGAAGAGAAAATACCACATCTTTATTGGACTCCATGTGCAGCTCACTACATAGACCTTATGCTTAAAGATATTGAAAAACTTTCTTTAATAAAGAAGACAATTCAAAAGGGAGCTAGTCTTGTTGGCTTTATATATAGTCATAATAGTATCTTGAGTTTGCAAGACATTTCACCAACAAAAGGGAATTAATAAGACATGTGATTACAAGATTTTCTACCTCCTTTCTATCATTAGAAAGGCTTCATGTTTACTTTTGATAGAATGAAGCAAAAACAAGTTGTACAAGAAAGCTAAAAAGAATAAAGCTACTAAAGTTGTACTCATGCCTTCTTTTAGGAATCATGTGATTTTTACTCTCAAAGTTATGGCTTCTCTTGTGAAAGTTCTTCAACTTGTTGATAGTGAAAAAAAGTCAGTTATGCGCTATATCTATGAAGCAAAGGAGAAAGCCAAAGAAGCAATTATAGTCTTTTGGAAACAATTAGAGTAAGTACAAAGAAGTGTTCAAAATCATTGATAATAGGTGGAATTGTCAACGTCATCAACCACTACATGTAATTGGTCACTTTTTGAATCTGGAGTTCTTTTATGTCAACCCAAACTTGGAGTATGATTTGAGGTTACTAATGGGTTGTATGATTGAATCAAGAGGTTGGTGCCAAGTAAGGATGTGAAACAAAAGATTCTACATAAGTTGCCAATTTATAAGAGTGCTAGTAGTCTCTTTGGTTCTAAGTTTACAAAATCAAATAGGAAAATCACAACTCCAAGTGAAAAACTATGAAAACAACTATTATTATTTTAAGTATTTTAAGTTTTAATATTTAAATTTTAAGTCAAACAAAGCCTTTGATTTTATAGCTCAATGGTGGAAAATATATGGCCAAGCAACTCCAAACTTGCAAAAGCTAACTGTAAAGATTTTGAGTTTGACATGTAATGCATCAAGGTGTGAACACAATTCAAGTGTTTTTGAGAAAGTAATACTCGTGGTCTATATCTCATTTCATTACTATTTTGTTGTAGGAAGAAACTAATCAATTTTATTCTTGTTGAATGCAGATTTATTCAAAAAAGAGAAAATAGGTTGGAGCATAAAAAATTGCAGGATTTGATTTACATTAAATATAACCAACAACTTGCTCAAGGATATACTATTAGATATGAAATTAACCCTATTATACTTGATCACATTGATGAGTGCAATGAGTGGTTAGTGGGATAAGTGGATGATGATAATGAAGATGGAGGAAATTAGTTGGTTTTTGTTGATGATCTCACACTTAAATAGACAACTGTTTATGAAGCTTCAAGAATTGGAAAGCCAAGAATTTTTACAAGGAAGACAAGTAAAAAAGAAAGCAGCCATCAAATGCTAATATTATTATTGGAGTTGCCCAAGCTTCTAAAAAAGGTCCAAGTGCAACTACAATGTCAACAGGAAGAGGGAAAGACAAAGAGGTTCAAGATGATAAAGAAACATAACTTGAGAGCTCTAAGTTTGAGAAAACAGAACAACTAGTTAACTTTGATGAATTTGAAGAAGAGGAAGATTATACCCTATTGGATAACAATGAAACTGGTTATGTTGGGATTGAGGAAAAGCTAGAGGATTAGAAATTAGGACATTTTATCTTTTATTTTGGAAGCAATTATGTTTCTTTAATTTTTTTATTTTTTGAAGTCTTGAACTTTTGTGTTTTAATATCAGTTTACTGATATTTGATTGGAAGTTCTAACTATTATTGTTAATTTTATGTCTATTTGAGTATTTGTCAATATTTACATGTTTTAGTATTTATATTTGGTGCCTCTTTAGGGTTTTTAATTATGTTTACTGTTATATATACTGTTTTTTAGTATTTTATATGTATATAAATTTTTTTATTTGTCCACCATGGCTTTTCCTAGATGCCGCCACGCCATCTGCCATATACATATGGTAGATTTTGGGTTGTCCAGCTTGTACTTTTTTTGAGGTCTTGAACTTTGTGTCTTAATATCAGTTTACTAATATTTGATTTAAAGTTCTAAATATTATTGTTAATTTTATGCCTATTTGAATACTTGTCAGTATTTACATGTTGTTTTAGTATTTATATTTTTTGTCTCTTTAGGGTTTTTAACTACGTTTAATGTTATACATACTGTTTTTTAGTATTTTATATGTATATAAATGTTTTTTATTTGTCCACCATGGCTTTTGCTATATGCTGCCATGCCATCTACCATATACATATGGTAGATTTTGGGTTGTCTGCCATGCTCTGCCATCCGCTATTGATAACAGTAGTGAGATTCATGAAACTCTCACCCTATTACTATTTCTAGGTACCATGGTGTTCTAAATACATTGGGTGACATTCTCTCCATGCTCTTGAGATCTTGTGGGACAATCAGCACTCAGCATGATCCATAAGAGGGAACCTAGATAGATTAGATAGTTGACTTGGGGCTTCTGTAGTTGGTAGTATATGTCTTATGATTGGAGCAGGTTTATGTAGGGAGGATCCCAAACAAACTTGTCATGGTAGAACTATTGAAGTAACTGAACTGGTCATTTACAAGTACAACAAAAGTACATTCTTTTATAACAAATATTACCTCTTGTTAGAAAGTTCCATACAAGTGTCCATGTCAGATACATGTCCAACACATGGACACAGCATAAAAATAGTGTGGCAGTGCTTAATGATTATAATGCTTAGGTCAAATAAATATTTCAAAGAGCATAATTATTTGACCACTATCTTGCACATGAATGACATAAGCAATCCAAGGAGAAAAATGGATACAAAAGAAAATATGTGATCTTGTGAGAATTATGAGAAAGCTAACCTTAGAAGGAGCATCATCACTTTTCCCATTATTGTCTTTTTTCCCTCCAAATAGGGCATATAATCGGAAACATCTTTGGCCATGTCCAACTTTCTGACAACCACATCGAGATAATATCTTCATGTCAACTATATTTGAACTGGAGCTTAGTTTACCTATTTAACAACAGCCAACAACGAGTAACTTTTGGGCAACAATTCAATCTTGCGAATCAAAAGCAAATACGGATTCATCTTATATAACCCAGTTCTCAATCTTGCTTCTTATAATGTTGAAATTCATAGAAATATTATAAAAGAAAGCACATTTTCAATCAAAAAGGTCAATTTTTTAACCAAGCCGTTCCTGCATTCTGAATGAAAACCCTCACCGAGCTCCCAATTACTCACATTAAAATAAACCTACGATTCATTTACATAATTTCAAAATTGTTTCATTCTTGACAAAAACAAAAAAAAAAAAACAAATAAATAAACTTCATGAAACATACTAAGCAAAAAAAAGGGCACAATTTAGACAAACTAATTGAAACCCCCGAACCCGAAGGGAAACTGACAAACAATGCAAAAGGTTGGAATCTTAATGAAGTCTGTGAGGACACAAATGAAAATTAATGGAGAAAGACTTACAGAGAGAAGTTGATAGAGGGGCATGCTTTTTCCAGTCACTGAGTCCGACGGCGTTTGACAAGGGAGCCGTTAGAGAGGGCGTGGTTGTCATTGCCTTCCACGAGCAGGAAACAAAGAAATTGGAGTTTGGGTTTGGAAGGATGAGATTGAGATGAAAGCGGTAGTATTGGATAAAGTTGAATTTCTATTGGAAGGGGCAGAGTAGGTTCGGCGGTGATTATGATTTTGTACAAGTTTTTGTTTTGTTCCACATTTGTACCGTCAGCACAGGCGTTCCAACTGAAATTACCTTGTGCTGCAACGGGGGTACCGTATTTTTTTAAAATATTTTTTATTAATATTTTTATAAAATATTTTAATATTATATTAATATTTTTAAATTTGTAATAAAAGTTATTATAATTAAATTTTTATTTATTTATTTTAATTATGAATTATAATGTATAATATTTTAATTGTTAATTATTTTTTTCATTATAGATATATAGTTAATTATATATTTGACAAACTTTGGTTTTTAAAATATAATAAATAAGAAAAATATATTATGAATTGAAATTATGATTAAATGCTGCATATGTATAATTATTATATTATATTAAATTTTATTTTTTATAATTTTTTATTATTTTTTAAAAAAATTAATTCATCTCTCAATAAAATTAATTTTTTAATTTAATTATTTTTTTGTATTAATATAAAGATTTGTAATTTTAACATAAAAAATACTAATTTTTATTTGAATTATATTTTTTAGTTTATAATTAGTAAATAGTAGAATAATCATAAGTTTAAGGAAGTAAACTTTTATTTTAAAAATATTATGATTGTATAGGTTATTAATATTATTTTTCTTTCACTAATTTAATGGGTTTATGATTTTGGGTTAAAAAAATTTATTGTTTAATAGTCAAAAATTAAATTCAAACAAAATAATCATAATTATGATGATATATTTGTAATGTTTTAGTTGAATTATAATGTCTTCTAAAAAATAAGATCATTAATTGGGTTTGAGATTTCTAAGAAATAAAAATAAAAACAAAATAAATTATAAGTTTAAAAAAACTAAAATAGAACAATTGATAAATATAAAAGAATAATATTAGTATAACTAAATTAGTTATTATAAGATTTTAAATTCAATAAAAAAAAATATGAGATAATGATATTTTGAGTTAATTTATGATTCATTGAGTTTAATATATTAGATTTTAAAAAAAAAAAATTTAAAGGTATAAAATATAACTAATTAATCACAATGCTAAAAGAATTAATATTAACTTTAAGGGTTGAAATTTTATTCAAATAACATAATATATAAGGTAACACTAATTACAAAAAAAAATTATGGATGTTTAAAATAAAAAAAATTAATAATGAATGAAAAGAAAAGTTAATGTTATTATATATCATCTTATTGTTAATTTAAGTTATAACACACATAACATCAAAATTATTCTAAGGATAAATATAATTATTATTAAAAAATTAATTTTTATTATTTAATTTTATTTAATGTTATTTTTTCTTATAATATCATAGTTATTTTATTTTATTTAGTTTTTATTTTAGTAAAATGTTACAGTTAATTCTATCCATTTTTCTAATAGATCACAATAATCTAGATTTTAATAAAGTGAAATTTAAATTTTATATGATGAATTTTTACTAATGAAAATTAATTAATAATAAAAAAATTCATAAGAAAGAGAATAATTGTCCAATTAAAAATTTGTCTTTCTTTAATAACTGAAACCTCATATATTTATTTTGTTTTTAATTTCTTAAAGTTAACTAAAAATATTCATTTGAAAAAATTTATTTAATAGATAAAGTTCATCCATCAAATATATGGCAACCAAACAAAAAATTAACACATTAGAAATTTTATTTCCTAATCATACATGCACAACCAAATTTTCATCAATTAAATAAATTGTCTATCCTTAATATTTATCTTATAAAATCCTATTAGAGAGTTCTAACTATTCAAAATTCATTTTTCGTAATTAATTTCAAAAAGTTATTTTATTTTAT
>JAMLFT010002236.1:0-26498 GCA_026544285.1 Pachyrhizus erosus | reverse complement strand
TTTAATAAAAAAAAAGATAAGATTTGTTTCTTAAAAAAATATAAAACTACTTTTTTTAAAAGAAAAAACATTTTAAATAAACATATTAAAAAAACATAAAACTATTTATTTTATTAAGAAAATATTTTTTTTTAGAAATAAATTTAAACAAGGAAGATGTAGTTAGGAACATCCCTCCAAGCACACACTCAATTATGATTTTATTCTAAAAGTCATTATATAGGATCCCGTTATATAAGCTTCTTACCATACCTTAGTTGATTCGGTTAGAAGAAAATGCAAAGGTTGTGGAAGGATTTGCACCCACCTTGGACCCTTTGAAAAATGCCTTGTTTTATGTAATTTGGCTGAGTGAATAAGCACTTTTTTCTTCTACAGAAGCTCCATCTGACACTTCAGAAACAATTAGAAAAGTCTGATTTGGAAAAGTAATGATGAGTTACATCCCAGGTATTGTTAATATAGTTTGGTGTGATGGAGATTAATGCTTTATTTGTTTGGGGGTGAAAGAAAGGGGTGTGAAAGTGAAATACATGAAAAAAGAGATGAATATTAAAATGTGGAGTGATTTGGTTGGAAGAAAAATGGTGTGAAAAGTTAAAAAAAAAAAAAAAAAAAAAAGGCGAGTCTCGTTCAATTTACTTTCAGTGTAAAATTGTAGTGAAGTAAAAGAAAATAATCGAAAATGAAAAAGATAAACTGCAATTGGACAAAAATAAACCTTGTGTTCAAAGTGCACAAATTGCAATCAACTTTTGGACAAAAGTTACCCTTGTGCTCAAAGTGGCATATATGCTCACTGGAAATAAAAATATTTTGTGTAAATAAAGGCAAAGATATGTTTTTTACAATAGTTAAAATGGAAACTTTGTTGATAAACCAATTTATGTTTTTTAAATTACTAAATTATTTTAATACAGATATCTTTTTTTTTATTCTCTTTCACTTTAATCAAATTTTACTTTTCATTTTTTTCGATTTTTTTCTCACATTTTTATTCCTTATCATTCTCCACTATCAAATACAACTTTACGTTCCTTTACAATAAGATTTTTTGTTGTTGTTGCAACGTGAATATTAAATGGAAAGGGTATGCTCCCTCCGTTCCATTCATGTACAACTGAAAATATCAAGGAAATTTTAGGACAGATAATTTAGGTTGTTATAAGTTGTTTTAGTCTGGCTCATCTGCTACTAGATTATGAAAATTCAATTCTCAAGCAACCAGCCCAATTTTATTTTATTGAATATAATAGATATTTTATTATGTCTCCTACATATCCAGCCTCATATGTAGAAATTGTGTGGGTTAAAATATGGTTTTATTTTTAATTTTAATTTTTTATAATATTTTTATTATTTTTAGTCTCATAAATTATTTAATTCTTTTTTAATTTTTAACATTAATTTCAACTATTAAATAATTATATGACTGACAAAAAATTCAGATAGAATATGGAAAAAAAAATTATATAATTTTTTAAAAAAGAAATTTAATTTTGGAAGCAAGTTGGTCTTCTTGAATATATCTATAGTCATGCACCATCCAAACTCCTATGATTAAGCAGTTTCGTTTATTTTTCTCTTATTCCATAGTATGTTCACGTAAGAAATTGAGGAATCTATTTACGCTTAATATTAGAATGTTTAGAGTTTAGTTTAAGGTGCTGCGAACCTAAATTTAACTTAGTTTAATCAAAACCTAATAATCCTATTCCTTAGATTAATAAAGCCTAAATATTTCTAATTATTATACTAAAATTACTTTTATTTAACTGGTCCAATTAAAATCAAGTAAGACAAACTTAATAGATTTCTGTCATTAACTGCAATAGCATAATTTGTAATTAAGACTTCTAAATCTTAGATAAATTTTCTAATTTCAAAGATTTTAAGTTATGAGCGGCTTACTTGAGATGCTTTCTTATTTAAGATTTTAGGAAGTTTAATTTTTGGTTTTCTAAGCTTACAGTATATCCAAATTATCTTTCATGAGTTCCATCCATTACTTTTACAATATGTTTGTCAATATTTTTTTAAAATCTATATCTATTAAACATTTCTGTAAAACTTAATTAAATCACAGTAAATTTATAAAAATGTTAATAAATAAATAACAAAAAGTTATTGTCTTGCACTCAAAATTAATACGCCTACAATGAAGACTTACTTTCCTATGCTGTTAACATATCTTGGTTTAAAGCGAATAATCATATCTAGGTAAGTTTTATTGAAAAATTAAGTTATTCAACCAATTAACAAATTTAAACAAGTTATTTATTGTATTTGGACACTTCTATATTTAATCTATTTATATTCAAAATTTTAAATAAAATAAAAATTAAATCCATTAAAATGTGATTCAGTATGGAGTCATGCCAAGAATGAATTTTTGGCAATGATAATTGTATCTCCAATTCCATTTTTTAGTATTGGAATCTGAGCAGAATCAAACACTAGGTTTTTACTGAAAATTTTACATCGCCAATAACAATTTTATTAAATACATGCTAACACCAAATAAATTGATAAACAAACTTGGCTGTAATTTGACAGAATTGTTCCACCAAGTATCATCAAATACGAATTTCAATCACATAATCCGTTATACACAGTACATGTAGAAACACGGTTATTTCAAGAAAAATTTCTAGCAATTCAATACAAAAAAGAAAGACTTTCAAGTACGATTATATTTATCATGCACGGGCTACAGCTGTTTAGAACATTAGTTCACTACAGGTCCTTGAGAAAATTCACTCTGGGACCTCATAATCATACACTGCACACATCTAAATGATTGAAATCAATAGAAATAAACCAGGGATTACATTAAAAAAACTGAATAACCTGTAGTTTCTAATGGAGATTAGGCAGTCATCCATTCACCTCAGAACAGAACCACTTTAAAGGGAAGATGGCAAATAGTAAACGAGTATACATACCACTTATCAATAGCAAAACCACAGCATCAACAACCCAGTCATCATTACAACATTATGAAATTAATATAAAACTAAACTAACACTAAAATCAAAACAAAAGGATTGATATGTAAACATAATAAAATACCACAACTTCACTATTTATTGTGATGAACATAATTTATCTAGGTATTATGATATTTTCATCAGAATTAGTATAAAGGTATAAAATATGAAAGTAAAGCACAAATACATGCTACTCAACACAGGTATAACACGGCACAACCCCTAATTAGAAGTGACTATGCTTTGGTCCTACCTAACATATTTGGCCCCTATGAGCCCCCAAAAAGAAAATAAGCTGAAATGAAAGATTAGAAAATGTAACACATAACTGTTGAAAGGAATCGACATGCTTTGTTCACAATCTAACTCCTGGTTGTGACAAGCTATCTCCTCACTCCTTCAAATGTGTCTTCTTGGGCTATCATTGCTCTCAAAAAGGCTATTATTGTTTTTCTCCTGATCATAACACGTATTTCATCTATGTTGATGTCTCCTTTTTTGAGTCTGTCAATTCTGCTATTGACCTATGGAATCATGTCCCACCCAGTAACCCTATTTAGCTTCCTCTTTCACTACCAAATGACTCTGTTACAACTCAAGATGCTCCTCTGCCACCTCCACCACCTCTTCGAGTGTATAAAGGCCACCAACGGCCACTAGACATTACTTCATCTGCTCCTCCCACGACAACCGAAAATATAGTAGAGGTCATGCCCAACTCTTTCCCAATACCATCTCCAAGATCCAGACTTGCCTTCTGACCTTAGTTAACCTAGTGCTTTACGTAAAGGTATACGTTCTACTCATAACCCATCCCACATTATGTTAACCTTAGTTATTATTGTCTTTCCCCTACACAATATACTTGTTTGTCTTCTTCATCTTATGTTTTCAGAAGTGGAGGCAAGCTATGATTGATAAGATGTGTGCTCTCCAAAGTAGCGACACTTGGGAATTGATTCCTCTTCCTACTAGAAATTTGTTTTGGGTGTCATTGTCTATACACCCTTAAAGTTGGCGTTGATGGTACCATTGATCAATACAAGGTCCGTCTGGTAGCAAAAGGTTACACCCAGGTCTATGGCTAGGACTACGCAAACACTTTCTCTCAAGTAGCCAAGATGGCTTCTATTAGATTCATCTTCTCGATGGCTGCCATTTGTAAATAGCCTCTCTTCCAACTTGATATTAAAAATGCCTTTTTTTCATAGTGGATCTTGATGAGGAAGTTTACATGGAGCAACCACCCAAGTTTGTTACTCACAGGGAGTCCCCTACTATGGTTTGTTGACTTCACAAGTCCCTCTATGGACTTAAACAACCCCCTCGAGCTTGGTTTGGTCACTTTTGAAAGTTGTGCAACAATTTGGGATGATGAGTCGTGAAGTTGGTTACTCTATTTTCTATCGTCATTGCCTTCAAGGATGTATCGACCTTATTGTCTACGTAGATAACATTGTTATTACAGGCAATGATCAAGATAGCATTACTAATTTGAAGCAATACCTAGCTCGTCAATTTCAAACTAAAGACATTGGTAAACTTGGGTATTTCCTTGGTATTGAAGTTGCTCAATCCAAGAATGGTTTGGTCCTTTCAGAGAAGAAATATGCTCTTGACATCCTTAAAGAAATTGGCCTATTAAATCCCAAGCCAATTGACACACCAATGAATCCAAGTGTCAAATTGTTACCTAATAGGGGAGTCTTTCTCAGATTCTAGGAGATACAGGAGGTTGGTTGGTAAACTTGAATACTTCATTGTAACTCATCCTTGTAGTGAGTGTGGTAAGTCAATTCCTAAACTCACCTTGCCAAGAACATTGAAACACAATTATTTAGATCTTGAAATATATCAAAAATGCTTCAAGCAAAGGTATTATTTAAGAAGATAGGAGACATACCCAAATAGTTGGATACTCAAATGTTGAATGGGTGTGTCTCAAAAAGTGAGACACTTCACTTCAAGATAATGTTTTAGTTGGAGGGAACTTAGTAACTTGAAAAAGTAAGAAGCAAAATGTTATAATAAGATCAAGTGTTGAACCAAAATATTATAATAAGATCAAGTGTTAAAGCAAAATATAGTGTCATGGATTTAGTAACTTGTAACTCATAATGTTAAAGCAATTACTCAAAGAGCTCAAATTTGAAGAGGTTACACAAATGACTCGTGTGATGACCAGATTTGCACATTGCTTCTAACCTTGTCTTCCACAAAAGGACCAAACACATTAAAGTTGATTGTCATTTTATAAGAGAAAAACTTGAATCTAGAGACATTACAACAAACTTCATCAACTATAGTGATCACTTGACAAACATTTTCACTAAGTTTATAATGGAACCAAGGATTAGTTACATTCGTAACAAGTTGAGCACATACGACTTATATGCTCCTACTTCAGAGTGATGAAAATAAGGAAATAAAGCACATTATGATTGTAATAAATATAGTAAGGATAAACATGTTTTTAATCCTTATAAATATGAAAAAGTTTGTTTTTAGTCCCTTTATTTTCAATCATCAATATTTGATCCCTTATTTTATAAAATGTGTCA
This sequence comes from Pachyrhizus erosus, assembly GCA_026544285.1. Taxonomy (NCBI): domain Eukaryota; kingdom Viridiplantae; phylum Streptophyta; class Magnoliopsida; order Fabales; family Fabaceae; genus Pachyrhizus; species Pachyrhizus erosus. The sequence continues at coordinate 20,947 of JAMLFT010002236.1, read as the reverse complement.
AAAGTGAACCCAACCTAAAAATAATGAATCAATCTACTACCAACATAACAAGATGAAGGAGAAATTACCAACTTCATTAGAATTAAGGTCAACTTGACCAAAATCAGCTTCGAAGTGACTAAAATCATTAAGGAAATCTATAATCGGGTTCACTTTTGACACATTTTATAAAATAAGGAACCAAAAACCAACGCTTGAAAATAGATGGAATAAAAGTAAACCTTTTCATATTTATAAGGATTAAAAACATATTTAACCCAATAGAGTATATGTGTATATTATCTTTGATTTAAAGAAAACTATATATCCTCTATTTAATTGTACTTAATCCAATAAGCTTATAAACTTTCATCCGTGTTGTATTCAAACACACAATTTTCAGTCAATCTATGTTTTGTTTCTTGCTTTTTAACAGAAACTACAGAAATAGCCATGCTAGGCAAACAATAGTTTAAAGTAGATGAAAAAAAAATATTTACATGATCTATTTATAATCACAATCTATATGAATTTTCTGCATCATTTACACATTAGTTAAAGAAACTAACATAGCCCAGTTCCACAAGGCACCTTGCTATGAGAAAGTATGTAGAAAAGTCATTATATGTATAGTCTTATCCTTGCATATACAAAGAGACTATTTTTAAATTCGAACCCTTGCACTTCCACATTATCAATACCAAAAATTCATTTATTTAAAAATACAGAACTAATTTCACTAATAGTGCAGGCATTTTTAAGTTGTTAACCACTTAGAGTGCTTATCATAACACCCACTTCCAACAAGAACCAGTATAAAGCACTCAACTCAATAAAACCAGTAAACCGCTATAGTTCAACATCAACAAACTAAACAGGAGAAATGTCGGAAAAGCATATGTAAACTTCCCTCTCTGCATCCATTTAGACACAATACTACCTGCATTTCATATTTAATGGTTCAATAGACTGCAATCAGTGTTTTACAGGTTGTGCAGGTTGTCCCCTTTTGTTGATCATGCTAATAATTGATTCCATAGATGAGGTAGCAGGTGGTTCCTAGGGATGGCAATGGAAGGGGGGTTGGGGACGGGTTTAGCGCTCCCCATTCCTACTCCCACCAAAAGCAAGATGAGTTCAAGTTCGGGTTTATAGGAAGTGGGGACGAAAAAATTTAACCCAACCTCATTTCCATCAGATTTTATCAGGTTTGGAAAAACTGGCAACGAACCATCTCACACTTTTTTAAATTTAATTTTATTCATTATTTTAAATAAGTTATAGATTAAGTTATTAGTAACATATTAATTCAAATAATATATAAACATATATGTGTATATAAATTAGTACATAATAAAGAACTTAACAAATATTTAAGAATTAAAATATGTTTCTAGTTAATGTATAATTATAATATTATTATATTATTTATTTAATTATTAAAATAAATAATTTATATTTTCAATAATTATAAAAAGTATGAACATAATTACTTAATTAATAATTTTATTATATATAATAGTAGATTTATATATAAAATTAATATTAATTTAGTAATTAAAATAAACATAATGGGATGGGGATGAGATGGGGAGTTCCATACCCAAACCTAAACTCGATCCTATTTTTCCATGTCGGAAAAAACCTGAACCCAAACCTGCCCTTGGTCAAAGTGGATTTTTTCTGTTAAGATCGAAAAGGGATCAGACAAGTACCACAAATTTGGTTTTTATTGTCATCTCTAGTGGTTCCCCTTTAATGTTAGACACGTCATTTTATTTATATATTAATAATTGATTCCACCATTGTTATTATGATAATTAGGTACATACACAAATCCTTGTATTTGAGTGTAAACATATTTTGGCTAGTGTGTAATTAATATAACAACAATTTTCAGAGGGTTTCATAGTGGGGGAATCCTTGACAAAAGTCATCGACTTTGTTGAGGATGTCAATCAAAACTAAAGCCTTCAGCTACTCAAGGATGAAGTTATTCCTACCAGGAAAGATATTTATCCTCCACAACCCCACTCACCAGGCATCATATAATGATAAGATTCAAATCCTTCGTATTTACATGAAAGGGTACTGGCAGAGAGAAAAAAATTAATTATAAAATACAAAATTTAATTCTCTTGTTCTAACATGTACACCCATTGTCTTCATTGAATCTGTACGAGCAGACACTATCGATTTTGGGAAGTGAGCTCTTGGTTTTTATGAAAGCTGATCTGGGAGAGATGAATAATAGTCATAAAATTTCACCAATGTCATCTAGAAGAAATCTTTTCAAGTGAAAAGTTCGAGGTGCTCTGTCTTCAGTTTCCTGGTTAAAGAACGACTCCAGACTGTTTGCTGGTTCAGGTGCTAAATCTAAACTTTACAACATTGCTTTGCACTGAACAACATCACACTAGCACTCTCTTCATCAAAAATTCTCATCCTACTCGTGGTACCTCTAATTCTAGGATTAATGTTGAATGTCGATGTTGATATCTTTGCCCTACTATGTTTAAGGCTTTTAGCTTAAACTGGCCCTTGGAACTTCGGCAATTGGCACTATTGCTATGCCAAGAACAAATCGCACTTTTACCGATAAACTATACCCACTACAATACAATTACTGTATCTTTTGTTGAACAAAGCAATTAGACAAAATAAATAAAGGTGGAACAAAAATCTCCCAATAAAATTTAGCTTTGCATGCATACCTTCTTGCGGCATAATATATGAATTTCCCAATTTTACGAATGGACTTCATAAGAAATGACCCTATTAACCCAAGTGTTCTGCAACCCCCCAACAACATAAAGAGAAACCAAAATAATTTAAACTAAGTTTTCTAGTGATCTTGTCCATAGAGATTTGAGACTTTAAAATGATATACTTTAAATCAAGTGAAAAACTCAGTATAACCAAAACCAGGGGTACTTGAATACAATTTCCTTTAAAATGGCTCAGTATGAGACCCCTAAATGCTACCCTTGCTCTGTTGAGGGATTTCTTTTAACAATATAATTGGCATATTTGAGGATCAAAATCAAGAATTCAAACATATAATCTGAATATGTTTTGAGAAATTATTCCAATAAGATTGCTAAAAGAGAGAATACACATTTTCAAGGTATATCAATACGACATTCATTTTTGTTTTCTTAAAACAAGGGCCTAATGATAGAATAAAGATAATATACTATTAAGGTCATTAAAATCTTGAACCAGATTATAGGATTTTACAATCTTCACATGTACTAGTTAGTATACCATTAGGGGTTTGTGACAACACAAAGGGAAAGAACAAGACCATGTTTTGAAGTCAGAAGCAACAGCATAGGCATAAGAAACTATAGTGAAACTGTTGTTTACACCAACACTCAGCGTCAGAAACACCGCTCGAAACTTGTAACGAAATAATTATGATCTTGCAATGTGTGGAATTAGGTATCTATGTGTGTGTATGAGAACTAAGAGTGATCAAAGGTAACTGGATGACATGGACTATCAACGCAGGCACAGATGAGAAAGGAATTGGACTTATAAAATTACTAACTAAAATTGCAGGACCAAGATATGGCACCTAAACAAGCAAAAAGAAAATCAAATCTTCATGCCGTAAAAATAGTAGCATTAACTTTATTCCATCCCACAGGCTTAACAAAAAAGGTTTCTGAATCAAAGAATTACTCACTGAGATTAGATTTTGCTTCAAGAATACAGCCAAACACCTCCAGTGGGAATGCCTCCAGAATGACCAGCCATGAATAAGATGCAATGCAAGTTCATTAGGATATGCAATAACGGAAAATTTAAGAACATAAAATGTAAAAAAAAAACATTCAACCGGTTTGATGGAAAGAAAAGCTAGACTATAATTTTAACAAAGAAAATATCAATATACAGCCTGATTCAAGCCATGACAGCAAGAAACATTCAGGAAGCTTAAAAAATTAAATAGCATAGAAAAGCCAAAATATCATGCCCATTCTCCTAACCAAGCTACCTAGCTTTAAACAAAGGAGACTCACATGGTCATAGAATTTCCTCAGGACTCAAAAGAAAATTTAAACTCAAATTACTTCCCAAAATAAAACCCAGAACCTATCCTATTGGAAATGAAAATAAATTGTAAAGGAAATCATAATTTACTCTAATTGTGGTCAAATTAATATCCCAATAAACAAGCCATGGTACCTTCTCCTGGTTGCCTTTTAAGCATCTAATCACGAGAGGGATGCCTCAAACCATTGGCAGGTCTCCTGAATGAAAAACTAAATTAGAATCTCTAAAATTCAAGCAGGTTTGGTAACGAAAATAATGTTAAAATCAGATATAAAAGAAAGGAGGAAAGAAGAAACCAGTCAATCTTCTGCAAAGCATCATCATAGAACCACAAGGTTACAATTAATGTGAAATTGAATTTCTCATACTAAAATTTCCAAGGACTTAATTGCAAAAGCAATGTTCAAAATACAAACAACTGTACTAAGAAAACTAACAAAGATTAAATTTCACAATGGCCACACAAGAAGGAAGAAACCGCCTTTGGCGTGTTATCTTACAATAGAAAGAGTACTTTCCACTGAAAGAACTGCCAGTGAAGTGTTCACTCTGACCAGACATCACCCTTTTTCACTCCAATAGACCAACAACTGTGCTGATACCCCTTGGGCCGTACAGAGATCATAAATGATGCCAAATAATTAGAATCTCAATATGAATTAAAACACTATGTACAAATATCAGTGAACATTATTGTGGGAGTCAAAATCAGCAACATTGTTCACTTGCCAATGATGAATGGGTGATTCAATGCCTGTGAGACTGTCAACCTCTTGTCTGGATCCAATATAAAAACTTTTTCCAAAAGATCCTTAAAATTGGCTAACATCCTTGGATCCTCCCCTGGAGAGCCAGTGATGATGGTTCCAATATCTTTTGGCTTTATGTTTACAATCATCCGCTTTATAGCCTAAGCAATAAAACAACCATTCATGAATAACACTTCAAATTTCATTCATTCAAACAAAGACAACAGAAGCAAATAAAATTTCAATAGCTATGTCAAGATCACCTTTTTCGTTACAGCATCCTCCTCTGTAGCAAGAAAATTCAGGTCCTGATCAAAATGCTGATCTATAAATGCTCCCTGCAAACATGATTATAAGAATAACTGCATATCATTAGCAACGTACGGTATAATTGAAAATACAGACCATATAAGAGGATAAATTTAGTAACTGATGCAGCAACAAAGAAAAAGGCAGACAAAAAAAGCAAACCTGCTGTATCAAAACAATAAATTAATTACTCCCTCCATCCCTTTTTATAAGACGTTGACTAATTTATGCTTATTAAGAAAATTGGTTAAATTTAAGTATTAGTATTAAATTTGTCTATAATTATAATATTTTTCCAAATTTATCCGTAACATTATTGAGAATCTACTCATCTTCACCAATCTCTATTGGAGAGAGAAAAAGACAATCTAATAACATTCAATTAAGGATTAAAATAAATAAGGACATTTTAGTAAAAAAATAATTAATGCACAGGACAATTGACATGAAGTCTTATAAAAAGGGAGAAGAAAATTTTTAAAACTATATCTTATAAAAAAAAGGACAGAGGGAGTAATTTCCTAAACTAAGACTGACAAAACATTACATGAGAAACAAACAAATTTAAAAAAAATGTTTACCTTACGAAGCATCTTTTTTGGAAAAAGACCCTTCAATTCCATGTGGAGCCGTAGCATGTCGTTGTTTGTATAACCTGGAAAAAGAACTTTTCCTGTATAGAGCTCATACAAACAACAACCTACAGACCACATATCTAATGGATGAGCATAGGGTAAGCCAAGTACTGCATACATAAGTTTGAAAGCCCAACAGTCAAAACCCATTCAAAATGACAAAAAATATGGTTAGTTAGGTCTTGGGAATATGCAATTACTGTAATGCAAAGTAACTTACTGATTTCAGGGGCACGATAAAAGCGACTCACAAGATAAGGTGTAACTTCATTTTTACCAGCATACATCGCATTACCAAAGTCACAAAGCTTCAAAACATTTTTAGCCTCATTCACCTGGTCCAAATAGAAGATTGAGAAAGGAAAATAAATAAGCAAAATGGATATTTCTTCTTGAGAAGAAGCAGACGAACAAATAAAATTAATATTTCTTTTAAAAGAAACAATCTCTAACCAAAAATATTATTTTTTTGTCATACCAACATATTATCCGGCTTTATATCACAGTGGAGAACACCGCAGTTCCGAAGATGCTTCAGTGCAATAAAAAGTTGTTTAGCATATGCCCTAATTGCAGTTAGCCTAAGGCCAATATTGCGACCAAACTTCTTTAAAACCTCACGCAGATTCATATGGAGTGATTCAAAAACTAAACAAAGGTGATTCCTGTACTTAAAACTTGAAAGGAAACGAACACAATGACGTTTATCATCGGGATCAGCACCTACTAATTTCTTTAATATGACTAACTCATCCATACCAGCCTTGTACCTAAGACACAGAACATAATAGTGACCATAAGGGACACAGGCTAAAAGCAGAAAATTTAATGGGAATATTACTAAACCAAGGCCACTTACATTGTGTCATTACTACGAATAATTTTTACGGCAACTTCTCCAGGCTCACCATTACTTTTTTTAAGATTCTTTGCCCGGACCACTGTTGAAAAGACACCCCTCCCATGAGCTGCAATGACTTCATATTGGCCATCAAGTACTTCACCAAAACGATAACCTGCAAAATTACATGGCAATATAAGACTAAACAGAAAAACAGATATCTTTCAGATTGTTCTGACCCCAAGAGATTTTCCACATCGTGTTGATAGGATACACCCCAACATCCATGGTAAAATTGGAAATATTTTGCAACGAACCAACTATCCCAAAAGTTAAAGTTATTGGGTGCAGCATATGAATGATTTAATATACAACATACTTCAATAAAGAAGTCATTACTAAAGATGCGTAGAAAACACTCAAGCCAAATGTTAAACATCAGGCTGACTTTTAAATCACAAAATCAACTATATTAGTAACAACTAAAATTGCTTTTTCAGGGTGAAAACAAGAAAATAAGTAAAAACAAAGCAGCAACTTTGTAATCATTAGTGAAATTAATAAATATAAAAAAGGCACTTCCTTAAACCAAACAGGCCCTATATTTTTAAGAACTTGCAGAAGTACAAAAGATGGAAGATACATAATAAGCAAAGTTCCAAAAACCAATTAATAACGTTACCACCAAGGCATAGTAAACATAGGCACAAAAGAAATAATCAAGACTAAAGGCAACAATAAAAAAATGATTAGAACCATAAAAATAATCAAGTCTAAATAACTTACTGTAATAACCCTCTGCATCATCCCAATTGTCATGTAGGCCACCCCTCTCAATCTGTAAACCTTCTCCTTTACCCTTCAAAAAAGGAAGGAAATCTTAATATACAAAGAAAAACCCTAAAATAAAACCCAAACAAAATAAACAGTAGATTGACAACTATAAGTCATTAAAAAACCTGATTTCCAGGACAGAAAAAATTCCAAACAACGTTAACTTTTTTTTGAAAGCCAAAGAATTTTATTCATTGGCCCAATTGGATCAAAAGGTGTCCTAATGTACTAACGTAGCCCCTTCCAATTGTATAAATGAGTGTAATGCTGTCTCAAAGCCCAAAGAATGTTCATTCATGAATAAGTTGGAATAGAAGCTCCCCACCTTCATTGTTGAGAATAAAACATCTCATCATAATTAACAGTAATGTCATTAAACTTTCCCATGATAATTGACCGTAAACAAATTATTCCTTCAAGAATTAAATAATAAACAAACATATTTCTTAATTTTTTTGAGGAATTCCTGATAATCTCATCCTCAGGAAAGTAATTTAGTTGGGAAATGAAAGATCTACCAATGCCACCTAAAGGTACGGCAATTATTACTGACTTATACTGAATTTGGAGATAGAGATATAATCTTGGAATTATACCTAAACACGTACAGAAGCAGACTCTAAATGGACATAGACAAAAGGGAAAAATAACAGTAGGAACAGTTAAAAGTATACAGAACACAAGAAACAGGATTATCCATAATGTATAAGATGTCCTTAATCAGAAACAAAATCAACTAACTAGAAGCTCCACAACTTATCCAATTGAATAATTAGAAAAGATTTTTGACAGAACACTTACTGATTTCTGAACTCCAGTTGGTGTCTCACCAAATATATCATCACAAAACTTGTCATCTAATCTCTCACTCTGGAAATGTTATAAATGAATGTCAAATCCAAATAGATACAAAGGGTATAAATAAATCCAATCACATTTTCTTTAAAGCATAAAATGATTTAAATACAAACCTTAGGAGTGCCCTCTCCAAGCCCACCAGCACCAGTGATCTTGTCAGAAGCAACATTACCATTTTCCAGAGGAGATTTCCTGACAGAGAATAACGTTTCCACATCCACATCATCAACACCATTACTCTTACCATCAACAGCATCAGGAATGCTAGGAGGAACCACCACAGCTTGTTTTTCTAATCATAGTTAAAAAATTATGCATTAGAAAGCTATTAAAAGTGGAACAGGGGGTGTGGAATAACAAGTCATTTTCTTTATGAATGACCAGTACATAACATTGCATCTATAAAATGACCCATTATGTTGGTTTCCTGAATGACTTGTTGGTTCAGAGCTTAAATGTTAAGCTCTAAGTCCTCAGTTCGAAGCTAGCAGACACAAAAAAAAATACACACTATTACAGCAGACAATAAGACCATTATAAAGCATGTGACTCGATTTATAAACCATGAAATTCCACACCATTTGCAATGGTCTTGTGTATCCCAAGGACCCAATAACAAGTCCTCTTTCAATCAAGAGGAGAAGATCATAGTTCAGGACCCAACTACAGAATTTGGTCATATGTTCCAATTCATATGCAACTAAATGGAAAATGTGTTATATAAGGCACATGCTTTAGAACACAATTTAAAAATAAAGGCACTCATGACATAGTTATATATGAAGCAATGATTTAAAAACCATATTCTTGCCAAGTGCATCATAGACAGGCAACTACTAACTACTAAGCTGCAAGTCACAATACAGAAAAGACTTTTTCAACTTTTTCGAAGGTCATCATTAATAAGGCTAGTTAATACAATCAAAACTATTATCAAAAGAAAAGAACAGGAAATAAAGATACCTTTTCCTTCATTTTCTGTATTTTGTTCTACTTGTTGTTGCTGCTTCTTGTATTTCTCTAAGATTGCCTCCCTTCTCCTTCTACTCTCCTCTTTAACCCTATTGAAATCTTCCTCTTCTTTATCGGGTAATTGCAATGTAACCTTGTCATCTGAGTTATATTGTTCATCCTCACCTCTGCAATAATGTAGTCAATTCAGACATAATTAGTAATACAAAGTAAAACATACCAATAAAGAAAAAGAAATGCATACACAAAATCCATACTGATAAGAAAATTTTGAAGATATTTAAATACCTCTCTAGATTGTTTTCATCATCTACCAAGGTACTGCCCATAGAGTTATAAACCTTTACAGGCAAGGAATTTCTTTTCCTTTCTTGGTGGCATTCTGTTTCTTCTTGTTTCGAATGCCTTCTATATCTATCACGACTATCATAACCATCCTCACGAGGCAAATACTTACCCATGCCATGCCAAGAGTCACTATCCTTGTGCTTCTTTCTATCATCATGCCTCTTCCTCTCCTTAATTTTATCCCTTTCCCAACTCCTATCATCATGTTCAGCAGTCTCCTGGTCTCTGTCTCTCTCACCGCCCCTTGTTATGTTTCGACTTCGATCGCTTTCCTTATCCCTTTTCCTATCCCACTCAAACACTGTCTCGCAGATCCTATCCCTTTCCTTTTCTCTTCTCCTATCCCTATCATCCTCTCTTTCCCTCTTATCTTTTTCTACATCCCTTCTGTGTCTCTCACGGCTCCTTTCATGTTCTTTTTCCCTTCTATGCACCAAATTGACCTCCCTATTCCTGCTCCTCTCTTGTTCTTTTTCCATCTTTAAGTCTCTATCAACATCTCTGTCCCCACTCCTATCCTTACCCCAAGTCTCCCAAATATGATAAATTGCTCTGTGTTCCCTTCTTTTATCCACCACCAAATCTCTGTACTCCCTTCTGCTTGCCATCATTCTTTCATCATCAAGGTCATAGTCAGTCCTCAGTCTACTAGTATATGAAAGGTCCCCCTTTTCACCAGAGTGATTTCTCTTTGAACAAGCGTGTTCTTCTACTATACTACCAGAACGAGACCTGTCCCTAGCATGACCACTTGATCTTGAACGACTTCTATATCTATCACGAGAATGTAAATGTCTTGATCTTCTATATTTCTCTCCTCCACTTTCTGAGGAAGAGTTTTTGCAGTAGCCAACTTTCCCTCCAACAACCTCGTTATCACAATAACCTCTTGGTTTCTCATTTCCTTTAAAACATCCATGTTCTCCACTATGCCTCATATCCCCGTTCAAGGATTTATCATCGAAAAGCCCATTCCCCATACCATCTTCATCTATTCCACGGTCAACGTGACTGCAACGGCATGCCCCATCTTCTCCATCAGGACCAATAAATTTATCATCAACATTGCACTGTGTTCTAGTTTTTAGATCTTTAGCATGCAACAAAGTATCCCTGACAAAATGTCCCTGCACAATACAAAGAAGTAACTAATTAATTAATAAAGAAATGACAATTGATCATTGATCAATAAAAAGCAAATATCAAGTTCACATCAGTCCATGAGCAAAAGTAAATACGAGACACGTAACCTCTAATATAAATGAACTGTTAAGCCACCAGTCTTTACTAAAACGCCTAGAGAGACCGTAAGGTAACGAAGGAGAGAGAAATTTACGAAGAAATAAAAATTGTGAGATGCTAAGATATTCTCCTTTTCTACGTTCAACGAGAAAAGTGAGATAGATTAAAATACTAATATACAATGACGCAATTTTTTCAAACAAAACAACACGATCACGAAACCAATGGCCCTTAAATAAACAAATTTCACGAAATTAGAATCGGATATACCAGATTTTCGTTATCGGATCGAACATCTCGATTTTCGGTCACGTCAATTTCGCCAGGCTCAGCATCAGATTGCGCGTGCTGTTCCGCGATATCGCACTCATCTTCTTCGAGAATTTCTCCCTCTTCGACCTCGTCGTCATCGTTTCCGCGACGATTTGTGCCAGAAATACGGGGCAGAGTCGGAGAAGGAACCGCCAGAACGACTTGGCAATCGCGTTCGCTTTCTTCATCAGGCTTTCGGCTTCGGTGGCGGTGCCGATGGCGCTTCGAGGATCGGTCGGCGTCCTCCGGAGAGGAGGAGCGGCGATGCTTGTGACGGGAATCATGGGCGTCGACGGTGACCATGATCGGATATGGTTGTTGGGCTAAGGTTAGGTTTAGGGTTTTGCTTCGTTGATCGGAAGAACACGGTGGCTTTGTGTTGGGTCAGAAATTCTACGGAGAACCCTGGTCTTAGAAATTGGGAGGAACCGTCACGTGCCTTTCGTTCCGAGATAAAGCCAAAAAAAAATATATGTCAGTAATTTGAAGAATTTCTGCTCAAATTACCAAAAATATAGACATTATCTACGTAAATAAAAAATTTATTAAAAATATATTTGTTAGTAAGTTTTTGGAATCATAAATTATCGTTATTATTTTGAATTTTTAAATACATATATAAAAAGTAAGTGAATATTTTATTTTCATCATCTATAGATATATTAAGATATTTTATTTGGATTTTTTTAATTTTATTTTTATTCGTTGATTGAATATTAATAATTGAATTTTTAAAAAAATTCTGTCTTTATTTTCTATTTTATATTTTATTTCGTTTTTCAAATATTTTTATTTTGTATTTTTTAAAATTTTAAATTTATTTTATAAAAATATTTTATATCGTTATCCTTTATATCTTAATATTAATATATATAAAAATAAGAAAAGATTATGTTAGAAATTGGAGAAAAATTTTGCTCAAATTAATGACATTCAGGACATTACATATGTGAATAAATTTTTACCAAAAATATGTTTTTAAGTGAGAAATAATTTAAAAAATTGGTAATTTTTTATTATAGATGTGATGTCAATATTATTCTTAATTTGAGTAATAAATTCTTTTAATTACTTACATTATCTTTAAAATAGTCGTCAATTGCTTTGAAAGTCAGTTTTTTCAAACAAATAGATGCAAAAAAAAAAAAATCTTAAACATAATTATAAGGATGGAAAGTTTTATATGCAATGATTTCTTATTTCATTACTCAATAATTTCATATGGTTACAAGTGGATTTTGTTTTTCATATTTAGATAATGCTATACACAAGTTTTGAAGTGTTTATAAGTTATTTCTTATCAATTTTTAGGTCATAAATCAAATCATTGCTTTTATTGTTTAAACTTGTTTCTTGCTATTATTTTTGTATGGATGTTTATAATAAATTGAAGCAACGCTTTGAATAAAAAGTAAACTAATATTTTTAGAAAAGTAAATCAATGCTTTAAATTAAAATTAGATCACTAAATTATGGATTTTTTTTTTTGTTTGCTACTATTAATTTAGTTTTGAATTTTATTATTTAAATTTTTTTTTGTCATTGGTTACTTTTGTATAATTTTTTATTAAAATAAATTATTGATATTAGTTATAACTTATACATGAAGATGAACATAAACATATGTAGAAATTTGGTTGATATTAGATGTTTTTGTCAACAACTATAACATATCATATTTTTTTATTGAATATAAGGATTTTTTTTTCATAATATGTTGTCATTTTTTCTTAATAAAATGAATGAAACATATTTCATTTAACTACGATGTTTTAATTATTATAGTCTTTTTTATGCTCTAATATTAGTTTTATGTTTATAACGCTACAATTATTATAATAAAAAATTCTTTTTGATTTATTAATAATATAATAACAAGCAAGTTGCACAAATAAATAAAAAATGAAATAATTTCACATTTTATTATTGTGAATAAATTATAAATATTTTTTAACAAAACTTTCTTTTTTCTTTATTAATCTTCATTAAAGAGTGCAACAAGGACAAAAAAATCTTATTTTAATTTTCTCTAGATAATAAAAGGTAAGGTTTTTTTTAGTATTTGGCAATTGTGTATTGGTATTTAATTGATAATAGTATTTTTTTACTTGTCCTTTACTTTTCAATTTATTTTTGTATTAGATGTTATGATATCTAATAAGACTGTTTCAAATTTAACTTGACTTAAATTGAAATACATTATGCATATATTTATTGATGTTTGATGTTAAAAGTACTCCTCATTTTTTATATTTTTCATCTCCTCTTTGTTTGGATTTTGAGGTCATTTTGTTCTTTTATGAAATTACTGTATTCGACACTCATGTTTGCATATTATGTTTCAATTAATACATTTGGTAATTGCCACTAAGATTTAATTATAGTTGTCGACAAAAATTTACTACTAAAATTAGGCAAAATTTTCATTATGTTAATATATTAGGTTTACTCAATAAAGCTTCATTCTTTGCCTATCATATTAGTTCAATAGATTAAACCAAAATTTTTCCAACAATTATTAACATTACACTATAAATCACTTTAGCTTCTTATAATCTTAAAATTTTCTTTTTTAAACTAACACACTTATGTAAGTATTGTCATCTTCTTTTTCTCTTCACAATATCTTATATCATTATATTTTGTAAGTTGCATACCATAGTTAGTAATTTTGTTATTTATGTTTAATGATCCTATTCAATATATTTTTCAACATAACTCAATAATCTTTGCATAAGACTATCATAAATATAACTCAAATAAAGAGAATTATGAGTAAAGATTCTTGCTCTAAACCTAAATGTGACATACCATCGTGTTCTTTTGGAAATAATGAGTTGCTAACACCTAATATGAATTAAAGTATCAATATTAAAAAAATTAGAAACTTTAGTGGTAAATTTGACCTTTACAATTGTTTGGGAAGAGGAAATGAAAATTCTAAAGGGTTGAATGAAAATCAAGCTAATGCCACTCAAAATACAAATGATATATATTTTTAAGGTACTTTTACGACCAAATTTCTTTTATTATATATATATATATATATATATAATAAGGAATGACTCTAATGAGAAAAATTGCTTATATGAGAATATAAAAATAATTAACAACAATCATTATATCAATATATATACTTATAGGGAATGAATCTAGTGAGTGCATCTCTTTATAGAGAACATGAGAATAATTAATAATAACCATTAGATTAAACTTTAAAATAACAAACCATTCAAATTAAAATACTTAAAATTTGAAATAAATTACACATAACTATCAAATTTCTAAAAGATAAAAAAAACAAAATATATCAATTATCTTATCACATTGTTTTTCAATTATCACATTCAATTATCACATTTTAAAATATATCAATTATCTTATCACTTGTTTTTTAAGATTGTCATTAACTCGTCACCATCACTACCATAAAAGTCGTCGCAACCACCATTATAATTATCATTAACACCACCATCACATGTCATCTCCATCATTGTCATTGTTGTCATCATCATCAATGTCATAATGAAATGCATAGTCATAGTGGTGGTGGCATATGACCATGGTTATGGTGGCGTCAACAACAATGACAACGATGATCATGGAAACGACAATGTGTGGTAATTATAGTGGTGGCAACACTCATGACAATGGATGTGGTGACGATCATTGTAATACACTCATGACGGTGGTGGTGGTGGTGGTAGTTAATTGAGATTTTTTATAGATTTGATTTTTTTTTGACAAATCTTTAAAAAAATTTATGGTTATATGAGATTTCAATTTAAATTTTTAAATATTTTAATCTCAATATTTTATTATTTTTAATCTTGATTTGATGATTGTTATTAATTGTTCTTATATTTTTCACATAAGCAAGTGCTCTCACTAGAGTCTTCTTGTTTATATATAAATGTATGTAATCATCCCTAAGTTATTTTATTTGTTTCTTTTTATATCCAAGTAATCAAATAAATGATTCAAATGACACTAATGAACAACTTTACAACTTTCCTCTTTTCGATATCGCAAATGTTGTTTAAAATATTAACTTCATCTATATACATTTTTAAACAATGTAAGAAATATATGTTCATATATTTTAACATACATTTTTTTATTTTTTGTCAATGCAGAAAATTATTTATCTTTTGAAAAAGTTAAGCCAACACTCAATAATTATTATAAGCATAAGAATATTTCTATTGTAAATAGACAAAAATTAATAGGAAGAAATTTGTCTTAAATGGTAGCAAGATTTTTCAAGCAAATAAAGTTCAAGAAAATTGTAGAAATGTGAATGTGTTATTTATAAATTCAAATATAACACAATTATCAAGTATGTTAAAAAGATATTTTTATTCAAATTGTTCACAAATGATTGTCATGTATGTTACAAATTATTATGATTAATATTATTTTGTTTATTTATAAATGGTCCCTTGATATAACTTTTACATATATGACAGATGAGATAATGCATTGCTAAAACTACTAACGAGGCGTTTATCATTGATTCCAATGCACATGATATTTTTATAAACAAAGGTAGCGATATTTTGCATACAAAGACATGTTAGTCTCATAATCATGTTTAATTAATTAACTTTTTATTTATTTAATAGTTGAAATATATGTTTTCAATTTGTAGAAAATTCATAAAACAAATTTAATACTACATTTAATACTGATTACAATCATACCATACGAAACAATAATATTAATGTTATAAGACCAACTATGCAATTTAATAATTTTTTAAACATTACTAAATTGAAAGGTTGACTCAGTTTGTAATTATTTTTCATTGTTTCATAAGACTAGGACAATGGTGATCCTATTTGGGAGTGTGAATTCTACAAAAGAAAAAGACGTAATACTAAAATACCAAAAAAATTTTATGGTGTATGCAAGAAAAAATCCAAATAGATAAACTTCAATCTCTTCTACAAATTCTAAGTGATTTATTTTATAAAAAAGACTTGAAAAGTAGGAGTGTTTACAAGTTGAATTAGGTCAAAATTGACTAAACTAGTGATCCAACTCAATCAAAGTTTTATGGGTTAGGTTAGGTTAGGTTGGGTTCGCGTAATTTTCTTTTAAACCAACCCAATCTAGTCACAAACGACCCAACCATAAAAGAGTTGGTTTGGATAGGGTTAACAAGTTTTAAAAATTTAATTTATTTTAAAATATAAAATAATTAAAAAAAAGTTAAATACAAACAAATAATGTCATGTAATGTAAGGTTCATGCTCACATTTCATTACATCCCAACACCTAGAAATCTAACAAACAGAATACAATCTTAGCATCTACACCTAATATATCTTCAATTAAAGTGCAACATCATGTGTTGCATGAGCTTTCACCCTTTTTTCAAAATATTTTATATTCTTACACAAGACATACTTAAAAAATTCCATAAAGTTGTTATCACGTATTATTAATAATAACATTTGTTTTATATTTTAAAATACACATATATATATATATATATACACACAAATAATAATAATAAAATTTAATGTTAATCAATGGGTTAACAAGTCGGGTTCATGGGTCGACAAGTTTAAAAATTAAAATTTATGACACAATTTGTTCATGAACAGGTTTTGTCAAGTTAGATTAAGTGTGACCCAAACACTCACAAAATTCAACTCAAAAGTGTTTAGGTTGATTTGAGTTAAATTGGATTTGTGGGTGACCCATAACATAAACATCCTTATTGAAAAACAAGTTCTTCTCTATGTGAACACCTAATTTTGTCCCTTATTTATTTTTGTTCTTTTAAATACACAAAACCAAATTCATGCTAAAATCAAGGTAATACTAATTCTTTATTTTTTCTCTCTTATATATTAAAAGTTTTCCACTCAACATTTCTTTCTTTCTTTTTTCAATGTGTCATCTTTCAATACCTTTCTTGTATATTTTAGGTGAGATAAATATTTTTAAGAAGTACAAATGATTTGTTAAATTAATTATAGGTAATCGTCTTATAATAAACGTTGTAGGGTATTAATATCTTTCTTACACGTAATCAATTCTCAAACCAATATTGGTTTCAAAGATCATTTTATTAACAATTTTTTCAATGTTCTCCAAAAATAAATATTGATGGTGACTTTTATTTTTTTTAAAATTATTTTTCTCATCCCATCGCAATTCTAGTTATGACACTAAAAAAACATACAATCTTTAAACATTATGTTTTTTTACATCTATGAGTGATAAATAGATGTCTCAAAAATGATGGAAGTACACCACTAATGTTTATAATGAATGGTAAAAATAACCACAAAATAGGAAATTTGCTTCCACTTCCTTTAAGTCAACCAAAGTTTGCACAATTATATATTTATGATATTCAACACAAAATACAACCTAAGTATCCAAGGTTTTGATAAATTATCACAATTCTAGAAAAATGATAACACAAATATATGATCATGCATTCCAATTCAAGATCATGAGATAATCGTCTCACATTCATTTATCAAATTAGAAATATAATTGTGTTTCTGAATTAAGACAACTTAAAGCATCATTCAACTTAACATAAGCAATTACTCAATTATCATGTAAGGATTAATTAATCTTAACCTTTATCCCAATTCAATTTCTCAAATCAAAACATAATTATGTAGTTGTTTAAAAAAATTGAGAAGGGCAAAGAAGAGAAAACATGATTCATAAATTTGAATATGAAGTATACTAAAACTCAAATTTACCTATGCATGAGAATCGTTGGATTAAAAATATGATTAGCCTTCCACGAATATCATTATAAGGAGGGAAAAAATTAGAAGAGAAAGAAAAAAATAAAAAGTAAAAGTAAATTAATTCATCCAAAATTTTCCTCTATTTGTTACAATTAAATGTGTATTTCAAGGTGTAGTCAACAAACTAACTAACTATCTTACAACTAATAGATTAAAAAACTTTTTCAAAATGTTTCTAAACATGAAAGCTAAAAAAAGCTATTGGACTACTTTAGGCCCAATTAAAGTATAAGTAAAATTTTCTTGAAATAAAGGGCTTGAAACTCTTTTTTATCGTTATAAATGATCTGCACTCAAAAGATATAAAAAATAGTAAAATTCAACATTTAGACCCAATAAGCCAAATGTCACAAAAATCAATTAAAAAAGACAAAAGCTTTCATAAAAGTAAATTAAAATTATGTAAAATGAAACATTAATGAGTGTAAAATAATGTTTTATCACTTTTTCATTTTAATGGTTGTTAATAGGTCTCATTTGTTATGTTTATATAAAACTGTAAATATATTGTATATTTTTTTGATGTTACAATTTATAATCTTTATAACAATCAATGTCAAATTATTGTTATTTATGTTAATGATAAATTTATTTCTTTTAGATAAAGAATTGAAAAACACTTGTCTCACAAAATTGAAAAAATTGTTGCAAAATAACAATAAAAATGTGTTTGAATTTCCTATGTTAAATGTATCAACAAAATGTGAATGATTATTTTTTCTATATGGCTATAGAAGAATGAGCAAAACTTTTTTTGGAGGTTCACTTTTGCTGTAATAAAATCAAAAGGTAAAATTACTTAGATGGTTGCATTGAACAAAATTTTTGCTTAGTTGATTCCAAGGGTTAGAACAACTCAATCTAGATTTCTCATTCCTATAAATGTCAATGAAGATTTAACTTGGAACATAAACCAAGGTAGTGTGTTGACTGAATTAGTTATTAAGATTATACTTATAACTTAGGATGAAGCTCGAGTAACTCATACATTAATTTGAGCCAATTGATAAAACATTCAAGGATATATTACAATTTTCTATTATGGAAATTTTAAACCTTTTCTTTAGAGGAAAAGTTGTTGTTTTATGTAATGATTTTATGAAAATATTTCCAATTATACCCAAGGTTACAAGCCAAGATGTTGACACCTCATATCTTTGGTCATTATGTAAAATGTTAAGTTTAACTAAAAAAATAGGGCTTCAATGTGAGACTTCAAATAATGATCTTTATAAATTGAAGGAATCTTTTGAGTGGGTCTTGACTATCAAAAATGGAACTATTAGTGAAATCAACGATGCATATGTTACTACTAAAATACCTTTTGACATATCCATTGAAAATAGATTTGATCCTCTTGCCACTATTGTTAATAATTCTTACTATCTCTTCTAGAAATTTAAAAGAACCTACTTTTTTTAGCATAGAGTAATTTTGAAACCAATAAATGATGTTGTTAACGATTTGAATGAATAAATCATGAATTTCTTACTTGTAGAAACCAAAACCTACTTTAAGTTTTGATAATTTTTATTCACTTGATAGAAAATGTTGACAAACCAAATGATGTCCATACACCTAAATATTGAATACAATTTTTGCATATGGACTTCCTAATCATCAATCGAAACTAAAAATTGGAGTACCCAATTATGTTATTGAGAAACATAGATCAATCTTTAAGATTATGTAATGACACTCAACTCATGGTCATCCAAATGGACAATCATATTTTGGAAGCAAAAGTAATTTATAACAGCAAAATATGTGAAAGTAATTATTACACCCTTCTTATAACTTTTCACACACACCCCCTTCTTCTTCTTCTTCCTCGGATTCTCCTTTTTCTTCCTCCTTTTGTTTTCACTCTCAAAATTTCCCTTCCCCCTTTCTGACCCTCCCTCCTAACCTATTTCCTACTACTAACATTAGGAGGTATTTACTTACGAATTTTTCATCTAAAAATTACAAAGAACCATGAGACGATTCCTATGGTGGTACAAATAATTTGAAATTTTGAATTCTCTTTTTTCGTCCACACTTCGATCAATTGATGGTGTAAAAAAATAATACACATAACCAAAAATGATTTCATATAGAAAAATCTAAAAATCGATAGCTCCTCCTACCTTTTGAAAGTTTTCCGTCCAAAGGTTCGAAGTTTTTAGGCGAGGGTGTCCGATTTGAGTTGTACTTTTTCGTCTACTCCAATTTTGGCACAGAATTGATGCTGACAGTATTCTAAACGTGCCTCGGATTAATTTGGGTGGAAAGTTTTGAGTTTCGAAGATGAATTTGCTAGATTTGTTTTGTGCTCTTGCTTCTTCTCCCTTTCTTCAATGGGGTCTATATATAGTGCGTTTAGGTCCAATTTTTGTGTTAAAAACTTCATGAGGAATAGGTGAAGCTTACTGTGACAAGGGTAAGGTGGCAGACTTAGGGTGGGCGATTTTTGTGACTCGAGGTATGGCGGTTCACGACATTCCTACTCAAGGAAGAAGATAGTTTCAGGGTATGGGGAGGGTGATGTGGCCACTCTTGGTTGGTTAAAGGCAGGTGTGTTAAGTTAAATAAAAATTAAGGTGCATTGTAGCACCGAAAGCATCGTTGTCCAGTGGTTAAGACACTAAACCCCTGTGCTAGGTCCCGGGTTCGAATCCCCTCCCCCATTTTTTCGGTCACGCTATTTATTTACTTTATTTAAAGCATTGTGACACATATAGCTTTGAAGATCCTTTCTTAACACAGCTGGTTCCTAGCTCAGGTGGTCGACGCGTGCTTATTTGTCCTCTAGTGTCAACGTTCGAGACCGCCTGACATCTTCTTCCCTCTTCCTCCTAATTCTCTTCCTTTCCTATTTTTCTTTTCTTTTATTTTATTTTTCTTATTTTCTTTTTTTCTCTTCTAATTTTCTGTTTTAAATTTTAATAACTTTATTTTGAATTTTTAAATTTCTTCCACAAACCTAATAATTTATTTGTATTTTTCTTTAACTGATTAAATTTTATTTTTCTAATTATT
>JAMLFT010002235.1:6185-26499 GCA_026544285.1 Pachyrhizus erosus | reverse complement strand
AATTAATTTTCTTCAATAAATAAAAAGTCTCTCAGATTAATATTAAATTAGTTAAAAGAATTCATATATGTAACCTAATATGTGAAAATATATTTCTAATTTGTGTTTCCTAAGGATATTTATTATATTTTAATAGATATATATTATTAGTGTAAATTTTTTTTAACACTATCAGCTAATAAAAATTATGTTTCATATACGAATTTTAAAATAATTATTATAAATATCAATTATTGTAAGATATCTTCACACAATCAACGTATATAGTATTTATTAAAAAAATTAAAAGAACTAAATTATTTTACAAAATATTACATTTAATATTATAATTTTTAAAATACTAATTGTTTATTTTTAAATTATTAGCACTGACTAGTATTTATCTAAGTTAAAATCCACATCTAATAATTCAGCGTGTTTTTCTTCTTAAGCAGGTTTCTAGAGTAGCGTTAATTTTCTTCTACTAGAAGCAGCCAGCAGGATTCTTATCCGTTAAGAAAGAAAATGCATGATTCACATTAACTGTTTTTCATTTATTCAATGCTATTGTCAACTTTGTGCTAAGGTCATGATCTGTACCTCTGCATCAAAATATTATTTTTATGTCATGGATTGTTCTGCCAAGATTAAATAAATTGTTAATCAGAGTGACGTTGCGTAGATTCAATTAGACCATTCCAAGATTGTCATGTGGTTTTCTTTTCTTAAGAAGCAAAACATGTTATATAAAACTAAATAAATTCAAGCTCAAACCCAAGGTAAACAAATTATACTACTTTAATTCCAAAACAGAATGACTGATGCATAGTTGGTCTTTCTAATGTTTATTTACTCATATTTATTTTTGTTATGACTTATGACTGATCAGATTTATGGATACAAATTGCTTCAACTTGGAGAAGGCAATTCACCTTTCATAATTGTTTATTTCTAGCTGGTATGTCTCGATTTATTTGGTAAAATCATACTGTTTTCCACTATAAATAATTATGGTAACCAACTAAGCAAAAATCTTATTTAAAATATATTTCAATGAGCAATAAATATTTTTCCTAGAAAAAAGTGTAATTTGACTTTTTATTTCTTGTATTTTAGTCCATATATATATATATATATATATTTATATTGAAAAGTTTTAAAAGAATTTGTACTTTTTAAAATTTTCTTACAATGCCATAAATCAGACAGATGAAAAATACATTCCCAGTGGCAGGTGCCAGCTAGTTTCGGTGGATAAGTATTGAAGTAGCCGGGCTGTACCTTGTATTGGACAGTGAATAAATTGAACAGGAATTTTAACAACTTTTGTAATTGAGAGCTTCTCCCTTTTCACACTACCATTTTATCCCTCGTCTTCATAATTAAATTTGATGGTCAGAAACAAGGTGAAGCAACCACCAAATACAGTTGCCCGTGAATCTTTTAGTCAATTGAATCAAACAGGTGAGGAATACGAATGGCTCAAAAGAGACACCTTGAAACTTAAATTGGAAACTGGAAAGTGGTGATGGTAATACCAAAAAAAAAAAAAGGTTTTGGTATTTCCAACCATTTTAATGGCAAATGCATGCCACACAGCTGGGAAAGTAAAAGATTAAAAAAGAGTTATGTTATTCATCTACTGTAACATATTTTTACAACGTTTCCTATCTCATGTCTTATTTATTTTTTTATTGTACAAAAAATCATATAATTATGATGTACGAATACAATTTTTTAATGCAAAAAGCTTTGTTCACCAAGGGACTCCAATCAATTATTCAAACCTGGAACTTCGAAATACTTTTTTGTGCTTTGTTCCATCCTTGAGAACTCAAACTTTGGACTTAATTGCAAGTTGCAATCACACTCCCATTCCCATCTTTCCTCTTTAACAAACAAAGGGTCCCCCACCTTAACCCTTAGTCCTTGCAGCTTTGCCGGAGCAAAGACGACCAAGCATCTCGAAGTACTTCCTATAGAACATGATGTTAATATTTTCATTTGAGTGTGTGTATATAATATTGCGACTAAGTTTCTAATTCTAAGAACAAGCACGAAATCCTGGTTCAGAAATTGACCATTTTTTCTGTGCCCAACTTAGTTAATCAAACACTTCACTTTTGGTGAAAAATTGAAGTGCTAAATATGACTATGTTAGTTTTATAATATTACATGTAGTTATTATCTCTATTACTCATTCTATTGTATACACTTATCTCAAAAATACACCTAAAATTAAGAGGGACAAGAAACATTTTCCATATTTCTATTTCTGCAAACGCTATTAGGGAGGAGTTAAAGGCATGATTCATGAGGCAACGAGCAAAACGATTAAACAAAGAATGAAACAGAAGCCAAACTTTTTTTTGATTAATGAACAATATTGTGTAAGCAACAGTTCCAAATGGCTATGACAACTCATATTGAGAAACCGAAACTGGTTAATAAGAAAAAGAAACGAAAGAATAATAGAGGTGTCTGAGTGTGATTTCTCTTTTGTTTACCATAAACATGAAGAGGATTCGGTTTTGCGGTTGTTGGTGTTGGTGGTGTGTAAAAGCTGGAAAAACCTTCTCCTGCGGTAATAGAAAGCGCATTTCAAGGACCTCCTGAGTTTGCAAGCAGATCTTAGTCTCAGCCACACAATTTTCTTGGCACGAACCAAAGACCCTTTGATTCTCTCAGCGAAACTCTTCTTTCTAGAGAACTGGTAGCTTCTCAGGAATAGCTGCCTCTTCTCCATCATGGTGTTGTTCTGCTCAGGGTAGTTGTTGTAGTAGTAAAACCCAAAAGGTACTTCATTCCTAAACAATGGGTACATAGTCGCACTACCCATGTCTTGATACTTGAGTCAGAGAGAAATGGTAGAGTATGGGAGTGGTGCCTCAAGAAGAAGAGAGGGAAAGCATATAAGGGAAACAAGTATACAAGCAAATATATAATTAGCTCTTTTTCTTCAAGTCAGAGCCATTAAAAACTTTAATAGAAGAAACGGTTTCGTCAAAGATAAAAGGTAAGTATATGTGATAGAGAAGAAGAAAAGAAGCCTCAACTCTCAGCTGTAGAAATTCAACGCCCTTAATTTTATTTTGCCATGTTTGCAAAGCCACCGTGGTAGCTAAAGTCTAAACTCAGGACTCGTATTCTGTTTTCCTTCTCCTCTAACATTTTAAACACGTGGACACATGGGATAAGTTCTCTTCTTTCACCGTGTTTGGACGAGTATTTATAAAATTGATTTTAGTTAAAATTGATTTTAAGTTAAAATTAAATAATTTTAGTTTAGAAGTTAATAATAGAATTTGGTATAAATTTTTTTATCCACCATGGAAACTACTAAATCTTACTTTAGCTCAATCAATTTTAAACTTAAAATCAATTCCTTACCACAAAATCAAACGTCTAAAATTTTGTTGGTTAATATTTCAAAGTGATTTTTGGAGAATATAAAGGGAATACAAACGCGCACTAAGATGGACGGTGACTTTTGTGATCGGCCTTACATGTTTGACCCTTCTCTTTTTACTTCTTATTTTTGCCACTTAACTATGGTTATGACTTTTGGCTGCTTATGTTAAGTATGTATATGACCCATATAATATATAAGCCGAAACAAACTCCCATTACCTCCTCGTTCATTATTCGTTTAAGTCCATGCAAGTCCAAACAAACTTGCTCCTACTGTTGTGGGCTCCATGAATATTTTTGTTGGGTTGGATCAGAACCGTCCAATGAGGAGGACTGGGAAGCATCATTTCCCAAACCGGTGGGACCGAAGGCTCAGTTGGTGTTTGTTGCTGTCCAAACCATAACATGAGCCTAGGCGTGTGCCAATAAATGTAAAAAGGACCAGTAGTTACTGTCACCACCAAACATTGGCAACAACAGCAAACACTGCCTGAATATATCCGCAAATGGCAACAATATAAAACGATTAGAATGATGATGATGATGATCGCTACATGTTGAAGATAACTATAATTGATCATGTGCATTGGAAGCATGAGATATTCAAAAGCTATTGATGACTTCGACGACGAATTGACAAATATAAAAAAAATGCTCGAGGCATCCCCAGTGTGTAAATTATTTTATGAAGGAATTTATAAGTCATTTGGCATGTATGATATTACATTACATCTTATCTGTGATCTTGATGGAAGTGCAAGCTATTGTTTAAATAATTATCTTAAAAAAATGGCATTGTTTATTGATAATACCTTCTCTCCTTTTTGTCGTTGTCGTAGAGACTGATACTTCATTTTAGTTTTTAAGACTGAAAAAAAAGGAACGAATGAGCCAGCAACTACTTTTGCACCTTTATATAATTCAACTTGCATATGAAATTATGAAAAATCGGTCGTCCAAGATTTCAGTTACGTGCGGTCTTTGACCGGAAGGAATTATAAAATTCATCCTTCTTGGAAAACTAAAGATTGGATCACGTGATACAGCCTGCATGAGTAGTTAGCAGTAATACAGTAGATATTGCGATTCATCCTTCAAGTGGATCTGCATGCGTTAGGAGACATTCCAGAAGCAGAAACTTAAACTTTGGAGTAAAAGTCTATACGGAAAATTTAAAAAAGGTACAAATGATGGCAATAACACTCAATGAAATCCATTAGTGATAGGTGTTCATGGTGAGAAGTGGAAAATACTGGATCAATTAGTTTAGTTCTAATCCAAATACACTCAAGATCTGTCGTGTTTGGAGTAAGCCAACTATATCTATATCTACGATGTGCACACGATACACAATCAGTGGAGAGAAATTACAGACAGTATCAAGACTGACGACCAATTATCAAGAATTGGTTTGGTTGCGACTTGGGAGAGATTAGGGCTTTTAAGCAACATTAACACAGACATTAGAGCCAGACCTGCTTACATGCTTTCCTGGAATCAAACAAACCACACTCATAATTCTCTCCTAGAACAGAAAGATGTAGGATGCCCCTATTACTCTCGTATCTCTTCAACAATCACAATTTTCCCGCTAACTTCGCTCTGAATGTTCCTCATTGTCACCTACCACCGGCTTTATCAGCTGCTGGAACTTTTTCAGGATAATTGGATGCATCCAAGTCAATAAGTGTCATATCGTACGGCACAGATAAAGAATTTGACACATCCACAAGTAACGAAGATTTCATTGCACCAGAATGTGAAACTTCAGAGATGGGACCAGAATTTGAGGTAGTACTACTATTAGAAGAAAAACTTGAGAGCTGTATGTCGTCCATCTTGTTTCCAAACAAATGCTTGTTTCTCCTCACAGTGTCCATCTCTGGGCCAATTGGAACAAAAGTTCGTGACCTATACTTCCTAGTTCCCTCTTCACCTTCAGCACCGTGGTTGTAGAGAACATAATCATGGTATGTTGGTGCAAACTGCCATACGCAATATATCAAACTGTCAGCAGATATTAAAGAAGTAAAAAGAGAGTCAGAATCATACAGAGAATTCCATGGAACTAGAATTGCAACATGATGGTTGCAAAGTCATGAATTGAGCCTGATGCATAGAATTATAATGATAAAATAAAACTATGAGAAGAACATTAAAAGTGAGACTGACCTGGTGGACTGTATCATGGTAAAAGTCATTTAACTTCAAAGCATGAGCAAGGCTAGCCGTCAACCCACGGGATCCACCTATGTTAGCCCCAGCATATTCTTTGTAAGGAAATGCATAAAAGTGGCCAACAGCAGCAACAAGCATCTCAACACAGATGATAAAATCTTGAAGTAGAGCAGCTTCATCTGCATCCTTAACTAATTCTGACTTTGCAGCAAGGAAAACTAGGACACCCTAAGATATCAGAAACAGAAAGTTGTCCAGCTTCAAACCTCTAGCAGAAATATGGTATAAAATTAACAGTGATTCATTTTCAAACTCTAAATTAAATACCATGGCATAGCACGACAACTTTTGCATAATCAACAACAAAAGTATTAGTGTAATACAGCTCAAAAAAATAATCATGGTAATATAGCATCACACACATACACAGGTGTCATTGTGTTTTTATTTCATTATTACTATAATCAATTCTGAACTGTGCAAATAGTTTTTTTATTGGGAGTAAATGCAGTTGGCAGATATTTTAGATAATTTGGGATTTGGGCAAGAGACAAGAGAAGTAAAGTCTGATAACATACACACAGCAACAAAAAGAGTTGATAATACATGGGAAGAATAGGCCATAAAAAGAAAAGACATGAAAAATACCTGCCAATAAGTTAAGAATACAACAGATTTTATTATAATAAACTTTGGGACTGGATTGAATGGTTGAAGCAGATCCTTGCATGCCACATAAAACAAAGCAAGAGCATAGAGAGCCATTGTGTATGAGAATGTATAGATGATTGTAAGATACAAGTATGATTGCTTTGGACTGAAATTCCCATCCTTATATTTCCCCTTTGCATAAAGTATAAATGTAACAACAACTAAAATGGGCTTCAAAATCACAAACTGCAAACACCCTTGCTTGCATTTACGTATAAAACGCCTGCAAAAAAAGTTCAGGAATAAGAGATGATCATCAACTATAATATAATAATCAAGCTGTTGCATCAAATTTTACAAGAATCTATTAAAAATAGTTTTTCAAATAGTACTACTTACATAATCTTACAAACAGAAGTTAGGTCATACATTAATTCCATGGAAAATTCTAGGGATCAGTTTTCAAGAAATGTTAAACAACATTTTCAGGCACAAAAACTTGTAATACAAAAATATGAATCAGATTAGTCAAACTCACCCATCAAGTGCCAGAGGAGGTAAGCAACAAGTCATCAGAAACCATGATGGCTTTAGAACCCGTCCAGTTAAACTTAGGACTACTGCTCCAGGACCACCAACCCATTCAAGGCACAGTGATAGGAAATTATAAATAACCCAAGCTTCATAGCTGAAAAAGCAGCCAAGAGAATGTTACTAAAATGCAATGCTTCAAGTTGATAAAATAGGTCATAAAATCCATTTATTTTTAAAATAAGTAACAAGAGAGATTAATGAATTAAAGTTTACAGAGGTACTAAAAAATGTAGAAGATAATAAAATCGCATTAATAGGAGGGAAAAAAGGAAGTGCAATTCAGGATTGTGATAGCATATGTAAGCACAGTTGCTGCGGCAACACACTCCTTTGCCACCTCAGTCACATGATCAACAGAATATGAGAATAATACTACTACTATCAAGCATGGTTTAGTGGCTACCTAACCAGAAATGTGCAAAAGTTAAACCAATCTTTAAAAGGACAAGACATAAAATTTTATCCTTGAATTTGGATTTCATCCAGTTGTAGGATATCAAACCAGTAAGTTCTAGAAGCAAGTTCAAGCAGTTTCTGGACAGAATGACACCTATAACTACTTCTGACTGTTCGCTAAGGCAAGACTTAACCAGAATAATTGCTTGTAATCTGTATTTGTATATCCATACAATTTGGCCATAATTGGATACAAGTCATTTCCCAAACCATAAGAACAAAAACAGAGAAATGCACATGTAAACCATTATACATAAACGAACAAAAGGCAAATAATAAAACATTAAAATTTAATATAGCAATAACTGCAATAAATAAAGAAACAGAGAATAACTTACATTTCTCGGATTGAATTAAAATAGATTGAACCCTCTGGTAGAACAAGTGACAAGAATGACATCAACGCATAAACCTGTGAGAAAATCAAATTTCAAATTGAGTAGATCAACAAAGGATTTCTTTAAAAGAAATAACGAACTACTAGGAAACACATAAGCACAGCATATGATAGTAACTGAAACAAATTAGACACAGCAAAAACACTACTTATGCATCAGATATAGCAAGTAAACAGGTTTGTTTCTGATAGGTGAAGCAGCAAGCGGCCAAGGAGCTGCAAAGATTTCCAGAACTTTCTATCTCCTAGAAGAAGAAAATAGATAGAAATGGAACAAGTCCACAATCCCGACTTCTCCATTAACACAAATACCCTCACTTTACCAATCCTTTCCAAACATGAACACAATGAACTATAAAATGCATTTATTTAATTTGATATTTCAACTTGGACACATATAAGGTTGAGTATTAAATGATTTGATCACTTAAGCTGCTAAAGAAGCAATTAACATAAAGCACAAGGACATAAATTTGAATAGTGAAAATCAAAAGGCGAATTTATATCTTCATTATCCGTTTATTAATCTGGAAAATAGAATAATAAATGATAAAAATGGAAAAGAGGCATTCGAAGTGAATGACTGACCGGGACCATAAAAACGATCCGAACAATGAAGCGCTGATAGGTGGGCTCGGTGTAATTGAGGAGGTGCTTATAAATGTGAAGCAAGGCCAACGCAATAGCTCCGCAGGTGCAAAAGAAGGCGACGATGTACAAGATAATTGGAACCATTCTGCGAATCTCCGTTAGCGAGAATCGGCGTGTTGAGCTAACGGAGTGGAATTCATGACAGGGAAGGGTGATTTGGCGTGTGAACCCTAGGCGCAATCGGAGAAAGGTTGTTGAAAGGGAAAAGGAATGGATCTGAAAAGCTGTTCGATGAGAAGGGTTTGAGAAATGAGAGGTTCATCCAGTGGGCACCAAATAATGGCGGCTATGAAGGAATCGGAAGGGGAAGGGGAGACACGTTAATTCCTCGCTTTCTGTTCTTTCTATTCCCAGTGCTCACATGCACAACGCTTTCAATATTTCTTTTTCTCCTTTTCTTATTTTTTCAAGTTTTAATATTTTCCAGACATTACTTTTCTTTCTCCTATTCTTTTTGTCCTAATGTTTTCTTTGTTTTTTCGTTAACCGTCGTGTTTATTTACTTTTTACTTTCTTTAAAAGGCTTTAATTTTACATATTTCAAATTATCAAATTTCAAAAATCAAGTTTTATATATTGCTAATCTAATTTATATTATCCACTAATAAAAAATCATCATTACAGGCTTAACTTTTAAATAACTACTATAAAAAGTCAATAGATTTATAAATTAAACATTATTTTAATCTTTCTATTTTATTTTATTTATATTTTTAGTTTAATATTTAATTTAATCTATATTTTGTTTTTTATTTGAGTTTAATTGAATTCTAAATATAATATATTCATTTACAGTATCCTAAAAAAATATAATTTATTTAATTAAAATATAAGAAATAAAAGAAATTAATATAGATAAATTTGACTATTAGACTTAAATATTCTAAAATAAAAGATCAAATGTTTCTATTTTAAAATATAAGGACTAAAATTGTAAATTAAATAAAATAAGAAACCAAAGTTCTATATAAACTCTTTTTTTTTTTTGGAGAAGGTAACCCTCAACCAATGATGATAAAAGATAAGGAGGGAGTTAATTTTTTTAAAAGAATATTAAGAATTTTGAAGAGAGGAATGTTAGTTGGACATCTTTTAATAAGTATTATATGATTGATTGAAAATAATTATAAAAATATTAATTTTGGTGTGTTTCACTTTTAAATAAAAAGTAAAACCTACTAAAACTAGTAATTTTTAATAAATTTCAAGCAATGTAATTGTAGAAAGTGTTAAAAGATTATTGTTAACATTTCTCTTTTTAAAGAAGAAAAAACATGTTTTTATTTTTTAAAAGAAGTGATAAAAAGGTTTTTATAGGAGAGACAATGGAGAAAGACTGAGGATAATTTTAAAAAGAATACTATTTATAGAACAAATTTTACAATTGAGAGAAATAAAAAAAAGAAAGAAAAAAAGAAGAAGTGTGAAATATAAGAAATGATATACTAGAAAAAGACAGGGACAAGAAAATGTTATTGTATAAGTTATGGGACGAGTTGTTACATGAATAACAAAATCCTTAAAAGAAAAAAAAAAGAAAAAAACAAAAGGAGAGTGTACAAGCAAGTGAAGGGTGCAAAAGAAAACCAGGGACATGGGCCAAACGACATTGACCGAAGAAGCCCAATGATTGGAGTAATTTTAGTGTAACGAATTATTAGGATAATGGAGAAAGAAAATAAAATAAAAAAAAAGAAAAAAAAGAAAAGAGATATGCGTACCTTATCCAAGGGAATTGGCATCTGATCCGAACGGCATATACTATGGTTGTCCTTCTCCTCCACACAAGAACCAACCGTCACGGCTGGCTCTACCCTTCCACCTCCTCACAATGGCTTGTGCAACACCAGGCTCGCCTTTCTCTCTCCACCTCTCACCTTTTTCTCTCAAACTCAAACCCCATTATAATTATTTCCTCACTCCCTCCTTCCTCTTCCCCAAGCCCCTATCCAAATCCCGAAAGCTCACCATAAACTCCGTTGACGTGTCAAAAGAAGACACGCCCAAGCCCACGCCATCCGAAGCGGAGAACTTGGACCCGCGGCGTCTGGAAGAGACGTTCGCGGTTCTCAACACTGGCATCTACGAATGCCGCTCATGCGGCTATAAATACGATGAGGCCGTGGGCGACCCTTCCTATCCCTTACCGCCCGGGTATCAGTTCGAGAAGCTTCCAGACGATTGGCGCTGCCCCACCTGTGGGGCCGCGCAGAGTTTCTTCCAGAGCAAAAGTGTTCAGATTGCTGGCTTTGCGCAGAACCAGCAATATGGGTTTGGAGGAAATTCTCTCACTGCTGGTCAGAAGGCCGTCCTTATATATGGGACTTTGTTGTTCTTCTTTGCTCTCTTTTTGGGTGGCTACTTCCTGCAATAGGTAACTTTTTATTTGATTGGATTTGGATGCCTATTAATTGATTATGGTAAATTCTGTATCTGCAAGCCCTAGTTCAATGCTTAATTGGTATGTATGTATGTATGTACGTACGTACGTACGTAGACACTAGTCAAAGAATGTGCTCTGCTCTTCATCTCTCGTGTATATTTTCGGGTTTCCCGATAAACCTAAACCTGGAATGTGCCTCTCGTGGTGAGAAATTAGGATAGCCGAAGCTTTTCTTGCTTTGCTAAATCATGGATGAGTTATACAATTCTTACTATTTCTTATCACTTTCTTTTTACTACCTTACCTTTTTTTCCCTATGTTTCTCTTCCCCTTTTACTGTTCTCTTCTTGTATCTTTTGTGATTGTAAAAAACAATTGTAAGAATTTGTTGAATAAAATGCAATTTCTCGTCATAGATTATCTCCACAATTTTGTCTCGATTGAGATTTGAGAGATAGTAACTTGGATGTTTTAAAATGGTAAATTATGCAAACAAAATTTATTTATAAGAGCATTTTCATATCAGTTTTTGTGTCAATTAAATACCATGTTCTTATCAGACAATCTTACAAGGTACATAAATTATTATTATTTTTTTTACAGAAGATACATAAATTATTTAATTCTTAGATACTGGTGTAAGCTTAGGAGTCGCGGGCATGAGCTTTTCCCTTTTCCCAGGAATTGGTTACACGTTTGGATGGAAACTTTGGGTTGATTTGAGCTGTTAATCACTGATGAGGCGTACGTACAGTTAGCTAGCTGTTTGATGTTCTCTTACTTCCAACTTCCAACTGAAAACAAATAATTATATTAATCTTATAATATTTGATGTAACATTATTTTGTATTTCTTTTTATTACTCTATTTTGTTTCATATTTTTTCTTTATTAAATAAAATATTGCACAGATTTATTATTATATAAAATATGTTACAAATTATTCAGTTACAATTTCTCTAAAGCACAAGCTAAAGGGGATCGCTTGTTGTAGCCTTATTCTTTTCTACTTAATAAGGAATGTGTATTTTTATGGGTTTTTGCAGGATTGTGTGATATATCAAGCATCGTTTATATATTTTCGGTCAATTAATGTCATATACTTTTGTAATCTTCAATTCTTCTTTAAATCCGCGCATAATTCAATTTTCTGTGAATCATATTCAATTTAATAATTCTAGACAATTACAGTTTTAATTTTTGTCTTTATAATTCTTCTTCATGTAACATTTGTCTTATTATATAAAGGCAATAAAGCCACTAGAAAGGACTAGCATATTCCTTTTATGCTTCCAAGTCCACATCACAAAAGAAAGGTTATTAGAAATTTAGAATAACGAAATCTCAGATAAAATTAAAATAATTTTGTTAAAATCATTCTTAAAAATTGATTTTAAGTATTTAAAATATCAATTTTTATTAACATTAAGATGTTATTAATACTTTTATAATTTAGTAAGACATTTAAGAAATTCATAAATTCTTTTAACTAGATTATAAATTAGTTTGACCATTTCACTTAATACACAAATTTATTTTAATAATATATAATTTATTTTTCATTTTTATAAACTATTTCAAATTACTCATAAATATAAATTAATTTATAAATTATTAATTATTTTATTTTTATCCTTATAAATTAATTAATTTTATGTTTTTTTATTTTTTAATTAAATAATTAATTATATTTTTTTATATCATATTATATTTATCAACTAACATATTAGTTAATGTCAGCAAACCTATCCTTTCTAACCTCATAAAAATTTGATATATAATATACAATAACCTCCTTAAAACAAGTCTTTATTGAATGCATATTTATACCCATGCCAGGTTTATGAAAATGTATCATAACAGACGATAATTATTCGTGGAGAAAAAGTAAGGATTTAACTCTATAAGGATTTGACTCTTAATGAGCAGCCACTACCTTTTTGCTATAGCTATGATTAGATCTTGTGTAGAATCAACAAGAACATACAGCCAGTAGAACGGCCTGCTTTACTCTAAAAGGTGATACAAAAGAGGGTTACTTGAACATTTTTAATTCAATCTTCAGTTAACTTCATAGCTTCAACTAGTTTAAAGCTAATTTTACTAAACATAATACAGTTAGTGAATATTTTGAGATAACGTGTGCAAAATGTTTTTTAAAATTTTTTTGTCCATAAAATACTCTTTAAATAAGGTAATGATATTGGCTAAATCAATAAAAAAGATTTAACCAAATATTAAATTAAGATCAATTTCAATTGTAATTTTTAATTCAAAAAGGAGTTTCGGATAAGTCATTTTTTAAGAAGTATTTCGACTAATGATACAATTGGATCTCAAAAATCGATGTTAACATTTTTCAATTTAAAAGGAAATTTGTCATCCAATGAACAATATTTAAGTCAAGACAACATTGCGAGGCAAAATTATTCTTCAAAAGTTTGAAGGATTACATGTTAAATTAAAAAAAGAAAAATATGAAATTTGAATAAGAATTTCACATTCGGGATTAAGTTTGGACAGAAAATGAAAAACAAATGAAACAAAACGTTTTTTTTTTCTTTTTTACTACAAATTTACGATTGTCTATTGTCAAATATACATGATAATACGGGTGCCACTGAGCGATGCGGGATTTTATACACGCTACCCTACTCATGCCGCGGACAGCAAAATCAACTATTACAAGTTTTTACAATATTTTATGAGTATTTGTTTAGAACTTGAAAAGCAAAAATATTGTGAATATAAAATAGCTCTCGCACCTTTCCAATTGGTATAGCCTGAACAACTTTCAAGGAAATGCCCGTGTCTAGTGAAGGTAGATCACCTTAGGAGCACCTTCTCTGCAGATTAGTTTTATGCATACTTCAATAAGCATTTGCCCGCCTATTGCATCAGGGTATCAAATAATTGCCCCCTCAAAACTCGTTTGTTGAACTTGGATGAGCTCCGGTTTGAGGAGCGGCCTGAGAAATGGAAGAGGGCATTTCGGTGACAAGGCAAATAAAATCCACAATAATCACTATTGATTCCCGTACTCCGGCATATCTTGGGGTTGACGAGTTTTAACTTGGTACACCTTCTTCATGTGCTGCTTGTCATAAGCTCCCCCCCATGCAGTTTCTTGATGCTTAGTATATATTCCATTCGTATCTGGTGCTCTAGTAATCCAATTTGGAGGTGGTATAGGAGGACCCATGTTCTGCACAAATTGGTGCTGTATATTAGATGTTGGCCCTGAATTGGGCGGCCTTGATAACATCACCGCAGGTGTCTTCAGCGAAGGCACTGCATACGGCCTAGGTCTCACACCTTCCTCCATTGTCAAGGTATAAAACCCAGTTCTCCCATTGTAGTACTGTTCATGATGCTGTGACCTATCCTGTATCCTAAAGTTCTGTTTTTCATTATGTCCACCATTAGATGAGACTGGATATCTAGGCCTAGTTACTATGCCCTGGTGATTGTAATGTCCGTAATAACCACTTGTGTCCTCCCCATAATATTTCCCAGATCCAGAAGGTACAGCTGATCTTAGCCGGTTCATTGCATGATGGCCTGGAAGCTGCTCCAGCAATCCATATGGCATGTTATTTGATTTAATATTAAGGGAGTTCTTGACAAGACGATGTGCTGCTTCTCCCAGTTGAGGGCCAGCCATTGCTCCAGGTACTTGTGGTCTGTCGCATGCAAGACAAAAGAAAGGTAAGACCAGATTTCATGCATAAAAAACTTAACGTGCTAAATTTTAAAGGTATTGGAAAATTATCAACTAACTTAACAAGGAATTTTCTACATTCTCCACAAGACAACTACTTGAAGTAAATATTGACAATTTCCTCAAAAAAATTGTCACATTGAACATTAAATTTAAACAGAAGCTGTGGATTGTATGCCAGACGGAAAAAATATGGAAACTATATTACACCAATCTAACAACCTCAAAAATAGATTCTCACCTTTCTCTGCCTTGTCGCCTACCACTATTGTCTTCATGCCATAACACAGGAAAAGGTTTAATATCAATGGCTCTTAATATCTGCAAATAACCATTGTCAAAGTAAATGAGATCTATACCATAGATAAAAAGGAAAGGAGGAGTATAATTTTTCTTTGAAAAAACTAAAACAAAAATATAATATGTGATTAAATGAAGTCATGGCAACTATCTGAGCTGTGTTATTGACACCAGAATCTGATTCTAAATATAAATAAATGGGGTTAAGTAAAATTTCCATCCCTAAAAAGTTAGCCAATTTTCATTTTTGGTCCCTAAAAAAATATATTAGATCATTGATTTCATGGAAATACAAGTTTGTAGTCCTTGCTGGTAATTTTATTCTGTTAAGGGATGACGTGGCATATCAGGTTATGCCATGTGGAAATGATCCATGTCCCATCACCACTTAATGGATCAAAACTATCAGGGGATGGATTTAAAACACATGTTAATTCAGGGTGTTTGGGTAAGGGTTAATTAACCGTTTGTTTAATAAACACCTATCACATGAAGGTTATGCCATAAGTTTGACCATGAAACTTATTGAAATAAGCTAAAAACAAGGTTAGTCCTGAGATTTTATGGATCCTAGGCAAAATAATAAATTGGACCCTTTTATAATTAAATAAATAAATATATATATATATATCATAAAAAATAGACACATAATTTCATTAAAAATTGAGAAAAAAGATTATGTATTGATAATATAAAATTTACACTGTCATTATATTTTATTACATTAAAAAATGACATATTATGTATAGTTTAGACATAACAATAGGTTAAAGTAGAAACAGGTTTAACTCTTTTAGTCCTTGTTTCAATAGAAGGCAGGACATGTTTGAGTAAAAAAAATGGATTTATATTTTTTAAGTACATGTTTTCTTGTTAGGTTCTATCGAAGTTAGATAAATTCGCAAGAAACTTGTCACATTTTTTTATAATTTAAATTTAATTATAAATTTTTAAAATATTAATGTTATATTTATAATTTAATTTTTATATTAAGTCTTTCGAAAAAAGTTTTAGCTTTGTAGTTATCATCTATTATAAATAAAATATCATTATATATTAATACTTACATAGGTGTTTATTCTTTATTAATATACTAACTTTTAGTTTTATTTTCTTTATAATTTGAGTTTTTGTTTGTTTCTTATATTATTAAAAAATAAATAAATACTTTAAGTCTATTATTATAGATTCATTATCATATATCACAATGAATTTAAAATTTATTCAATATGAATGACACATTGAAAAAACTAATAAATAACAAAATAATACTTTTTAAATACATGTCACATTTTAATTTAATAAAAAAAGATATAAAATAAAATAATAATTTTAATCTATTTATAAAAAACATAAAATAATATTGAAAAATATTACACAATTATATAAATATTTTTTAAAAAAATTGGACACCTTTTAATTGCGGGTCCAGGGTTGTCACACCTCAAAACTAGGCCTAGGGCCGGCCCTGGCTAAAAAGAGCTTATTTTGATAAGCTAGACTAAAAAGCTTATTGAAATAAGCTAAAAAGAATTTATAGGAGTCTAACTTTTCATGGTCTCAAATAAACTCCACATTAACTCTTTCAAACCCACTGATAATGTCAAATGCTAAGAGAAGTCAGCATACCAACCTTTTTCGGCATTAGTACACCATCCGGAGGTTTTGGAATATGTCTATGTTTACGAGGATTAAGATAAGTAATATTTCTGAAATTTGAAACACTCAGCATGAGTTCATCCAATGATTTTAAAACATTAGGCAAGTCTAAAGGACAAAACTTACAAAACTTGATTAAACTCAATGTCTTGCAATCCCTTGATGGGAGAGGACACAATGGTTCTGAGCACATTCCTTTCGTACAACCAGAGAAATCCATTTATACCATCGCTGCTAATAAAGAAAAGAAGACACATGACTGATGACAATTACCGAACATATTTATGATTGATTATGACTGGTGACCATTACCAAACATATTCACTAACCTAGCTCTTGGGTCAATTGGTAAAGCAGGTCTTTCATGCAGAGGCAATTGACAAGAATATTGATAATATGATAAGATATGTGGAGCCAAATTATGTGCACTGTTGACATATAGCAAATCAAGCATCTTACTATTTCGGAGCTGTTCCTCCTCCTGCACATAACAAATCTGAATGAAATTGAGCACCCAGGCGCAAAAATAAGATTCAAACTAACTGTTGTAAACTTCTGTAGACTAAAAAAATATAAAGTTAAAAAAATTTCAGCTAAAACCAAAATAAAAATAAAAATTCCAGCAATTGCACAGCAAAGAGTTGGGAGTAATTGTGCAAAAAGGAACAGCATTAAGAGGGTTATCATTTGACAGATCTGTTCAACAATTTCTATTTTGATAAACCTTAACAGTCAACTTCTTGTACAATTTATTCTTTGATGCAATTTAAAGGCCAATAATTTTGGACCACTAATCTTGAATAATTAGTCACAAATGTAATAGACTACAACTAAATATCATAACAACCAACACCCATCCCCCAAAAAGTAAAAATAAGAAACATTTCCAGACCGTTAATGTTGCTTCAAGCTTGCTTGTGGCAGCAAGCAATTTCTTCTCATCAATGAATGGCAACTTGGCAACACCCTGAAAAAGTTTCAACAGTAACCTTAATCCCTACTTCATTATGAAGCGTTAATAAAGCAATAAAAACTCACACACAGACCACAATACAAAATTATATTACCTGCCATGCAAATCGTTTGCCATTCATATCAATCTCAAAATCTGTCAAAAAGCGATTCAAGTAATTCTAGAAACTCTATAAGATAGAGCAGAATGTGTCAATAACAGATAAGTGACCTCACCAGCAGGGTAGAATTGAAGAATAGGTGATGAAGGATTAATCATCAAATCCCTATATTTTTCAGGCAGTGCACTTGAACTGTAACAAGAACTTAACAAGCATCAGCACAGGATGCATGATATGATAGATCTGAGGACAGGAGAGATGAAAAAAACCTTGAAGCGGGTAGGGTCCCCATTAGCTGATCAAATGGTTTAAATGGATCTCCCAAAAAAAAAGTTATCTCCAGATCAGCTAGATCTTTAAGATCAGAAGCAAAAGGAGCATAATGGTATGGGTAGTACCTGAAAGGCCAAACAATAATCAAAAAATTGAGTAGTCATGGGTGATAAATTCAACCAAAATGAACAATAGTCTCAGAAATTAATGTCAATTATCTTAAAGCCCTCAAACATCAATCTACTAAATAAGTTGTTTCATTCTAAGTTCTCTCTTTTTCTCTGAAGTCCCTCCTCTCTAAATTCAACACACATAGTAAGTCTGTTTTTCAACACACCCATTGCCCTAAAAGATATTATCAAGCTAACAAACAATTACACTAAGTCAACTAAACATTCAGAATTCCAGACAATTGATCCTTTGAGGGACCAAGAGTGGGGATATTTTCTCAGCATGAGTTTAAAAGTGCATTTTTCACCAAAAGTGGTTACATTATAATATCATGCATGTAAATTCTTGGAATTTGTGGCTTAAGGCCAAACTCAACCCCCACAAAACTGGCTTGCAAGGCAAAGTTATCCAAGCTTATATAAGCTTCATTTAAGTCATATATCTAATCATTATAGGACTAACACCACCCTTAAGGCTGCAATTAAGGCAGATTCCAAAGAGGCCGCGATTAAGGTGGGCCAAGGGTGGCCACAACTAAGGCAGATCTCTAACATAAATGTACCAGGTTATCAATCCAGTTACAGAAAATAGCAGGAATGGGTTCAAATATAATCTTATTAACTAGTAAAAGCACAACTAACCATTGCCATGAGCAGACACCCTGATAGTAATAACGACAAACCCAACAAAGGCCTTCTATATATTTTAAGACCTACAAGGAAAACCAAGATGATCAGCTATCTTCTAATGCAATTTATATGAATATGACAACCAGAAATTATTGGAGATGGGTACAATAGTCATCAACAAGAAGGAAAAAACAAATAAAATCCAACAGACCACCAATCAATTCATGAGGAAAACATAACATAAATTTGCAACCAGTGTGAGGTCCGTATACTCTCAAGAGCATAATAGATTGAGGAACTGCACAAGCACACTCCCTCTTGTGACACACAAGCAGATAAGGGGTTCTTTGGTTTGAGAAAATTGTTTTCTATTTTCATTTTCTATTTTCGCTTTTAATTACATAAATGTCACTTTTTTTTTCACTTCATTTCCTGTTTTAAAAAGTTTTTATAAGAAATAGTGAATAAAACAAAAATTTGAAAACACAAAATCATGTGAAAATAAGGTGACAATGTTGTAATTAAAAGTGAAAATAGAAAACATTTTCACAAAGTAAACAGGCCCTTATACGCTCATTTAAGGTGTTTTCCTGCAGGTTGAATATGTTATCTTTGATAATACAATACTTAGCATTAGTGTTGAAAAACTTAAGCAATGAATTTGGACATTTGAAATTGTTTCCATTTTAAGCCAAGAATGTGTATAAAAAGGAAGGTGACAGCAAAGAATTGCAAGAATACCGGAAGGAGACATACTGTATCATTCTTGATTTTGTCAATCTCCTTTGGATCCAATACACCAAATTTTTCGGCATAATACCTTTCCTTGTATCCAGGCTCTCCTAACTTAACCTGAAAAAATAACAAACATTATGTAGTTTATAATTTTTATCATAATTGGATTTCATGTCGTCTGACACTGGCCAAATTTCCCTATTCAGGGATCACTCTTTACATGAATTGTATCTGACCCAAAAAAAATATGTGAATCCTCCTAACCAAGGATCTTCTAGCTACTTTCAACCAACAAAAGGAACATTTAATTTCAAAAAGACAAATTCTAGTTGCAAAAGTAAGAGAGTTATCATCAGTTGTTCCCACTAAAAGTAAACACATGAGAAAAGTAAGTGTGACCATGTTGTTTTAGAAGAGACACAAAGAAAACATTTTCTTCATGCATCCAAACAGTTAAATTAGAGAACAGTTAACTTCGAATTGATATCAACAGACACACTGACACAAACTCTTTGTGTAGGCAGATTTGAAAATAGGACCAGACTGGTCAGTTCAACTGAGAATTGATCCAGTGATCAGTCTAGTAACTCTAAAAAACCAGAGCTTCTCAGAACTGGTCCAAAACCAGTGAAAACTAATGCAAAGAACTGTTTGAACTGGTCTTTGTCAATATTTTTTTTTTTAATTTTAATTTGATCTAAAATATTTTTAAGATAAATAAAAATATATATTCAAGTATTTCACATAAGTATTAATTATTTTGTTGACTATTATTAATTTTTATCTTATAAAACATATAATTTAGTCATTTATATTTATTTACATCTTTCTAAATCCTATTTTCTCACAATTTAATGTTATTTTATTACTTCAAATATTAAAAAATATAAATTTAATTACTACCGACCATGGTTCAACCATGATCAGACCATTAAATTTTAAAAAAAAATGTCTTCACCGGTTCAATTACTGATCCAGTTTTAAAAACATTGGTTTTATATAACAATGGGGGGGGGGGGGGGGGGGGGAGAAGGCAAAATGAATACACCCACAC
>JAMLFT010002234.1:0-26507 GCA_026544285.1 Pachyrhizus erosus | reverse complement strand
AATTATATTATTAAATTTATATTTATTAATATAACTTAATTCTTGAAGTGTTAAATTTTAAAATTATTATAAATACTTTTTAAAATAAAATAATTAAACTTAAATTAATAATTGTAAATTTTCACTATCCATAAATAATTTCTTAAAATATGATTTATATATAAATTAAGTATATAATTTGTATATGTTATTATGTATAAATTAAAAATTTTACTTTTACCTCTTATAAAAAATTCCATGTCATACATCACAGTATAGACGAACTAGTTCCTTTTATATAAAATTTTATACGTGCGTTCACCGTTCACACTCGTGTCACCGTTTTGTTTGCATCAGATAAATGTACATTTACTAATATTAGTAACTTTGCCACAATAAAATCCCAGCAGCAGGATGTTTTAAACCGAAAGGAATCATTTTAATCGATTATAAGAAATTCAAAATTACCAAAATAATAATAGAAATTTAATAAGTTACAATTTTATGTAATATTCTATTTTTATTATTAAAACCAAATTCAATTAAATACGATCATATGTTAAATATATTTATATTAATTAATAATATTACTATATTATATTTTAAATTTTCAAATATCTTAATTATGTTAAATTATAAATTTATGACATAAATATATGACTAATTGACAATAAATATTAAATAATGTATAGTATACTTTTTTTAATAAAAGATTTTTAGGTTTAATCTTTTAGTGCTTAATTTACTTATGATTATTTTTCATCACAAATAATATGTATTTTTAAGAGATATGATATACATAAAAAATTTATATAACATTGTTTTTTTTTTCTATTTTTTATTATTTATTATATTTTAAATTTAATTTTCTTTCTCTTTCTTTTTCATGACTGTACAATTTATTACATAAGTATAATTTCTCTACCTTAAAAAAATAATCTTTTTAGAGTTATGTATGATAATTATAGATAATCAAGTATTTGGTGTTTAGAACTTAAATTTAATATGATTAATTAAATTAAAATAATTTTGTGTCATTTTATTATTTCAATAATTTATAACGAAGTAAAATAAAAACTTATTACATTATTTTAAGAAATAAAATAAAATAACTTACAACTTTTTAATTTCAATATATCCTTATTTAAAAATATTATTCACACTAAATTAATGATTAGGATAAGTAAAAAAAAGTTATAACTTTTTAATTTATATATTTTTATTTTTTTTACTAAAAAGAATAATGTATTGCGATTTGTGTTTTTATTTTATTTTTCTTCAAATATATTATAGCAATAATAATAATAATGTAGAATGATCTTATCCAGTTGAAGTTTGAGTTCAATCATTTTACGTGAATGATACTTATGGTTTTTAATTACTAAAAGAAGAAAGATAAGTTAATTTCACTTGATTGTGTGTTGGGAAAGAAAAAGAAGAAATTGGAACTGGATTAAAAGAATTCCCTCCAAAGTAAAGAATAGAGAAAGGAGAGGAGAAATATGTTTTTCTTCTTCTTCTTGATTTTCTATGTTTAAAAATATTTTATACAATATAAAAAGAATTTGAATTTAAAGTATTACAATAAAACTTTTGAATTTTATTAAATTGATTTTTATTATCACTATAATATTTTTTCAAAAATATCTAATTTTAAATTTTATTATATTAAATTATTTAAGTAGAGAATTTTTTTTATTCTTTTCACCCTTGTTTCTACTTATTTAAATAACACACTTGTTATTTTATTTCATTTTCTTTTATCTTTGTCTTGTGTAATGTTTGTTTATATTTCATTTTCCTAGTGTATCCTTAGTTTTAGATCTAGTGCCATTGAATCAAATGGCTGTTTAAAGCTTCTCAATATAAAAACAAAGTCAGCCTTATAGTGTGTTTGGGTAATACATAAAATGAATTATATTTTTCAAAATTTTGATGATATCATAAAAAAATAAAAATAAAATTGTTATTTCATTTTAACCATAAAAAGTTAATTATTTTGTTATCTCAAACACACTATTTTCCAAAAAGAACGTTAGTAACAAGAGTGACTTAAAAAATGCAAGTGCTATTAACGTTTATAGTTTTGTGTTGTCACTGAAGTTCTGCTTTCTTATTTCTTTTTCCTCTTTCGGTTAAACCGAACCTTTCCCATATCTCCTTTTACTTTTGCTTTACGACTCCAACGTTAGCCGCAAACAAATTTATTCAACTGAGACTCCACTTTGTAAACTGAGTTCATATTTTCTTGTTGTGACAGTACATAAGTTTAAATATGTTTATGTCAATGAAAATAGACAAAAAGAAAAAGAGTCATATTCACAGTGTAAAAATTTTCATGTTATCATCTAACTATGGATTATTATATGTAATAAATTTATTAATTATTATAATAATTATTTTTAAAATCATTTTAATGATA
Organism: Pachyrhizus erosus; assembly: GCA_026544285.1. Lineage (NCBI taxonomy): Eukaryota > Viridiplantae > Streptophyta > Magnoliopsida > Fabales > Fabaceae > Pachyrhizus > Pachyrhizus erosus. The sequence goes on along the minus strand of JAMLFT010002234.1, from coordinate 24,106 downwards.
ATTTGTAATTAGATGATTATATAAAATTATTTTATATTAACAGTGTTTTATCTTTCAACTCATGAAAATATTATATTTTTAATATTGTTTTATAAAATATTGTTTTCAATTTTTACACTTAATAAAATGATGCTGTTTATATTTGTTATTAAAGACTAAAAGTATGTGTAATAATAAATGAAGCTATTGTTTTGTTGATTATTGAGACAAACTAATTAAGATTCTATAAAAATTAAAATAAAAAATATTATATTTTCTAGAGTTAACAGTATATTTAACTTATAAAATATTTTATATAATAAAATAGATTTAGTTGTAATTTCTGTTCCCAAAATTTAATTTGCGAATTTTGTTTCTATTTAATTTTTTCCGTGTCACAGTTTCAAAAGTGACAATTTTTATTTTTTCTTAATTGTTTGTTAAATTTATTTTTTATTTTTTTCCACATTTTTCTCATAAGGTTTCACATCATTACATATTTTGTTGTTATATTTTCATAATATTGAATATTTTGTCTTCAAATTTTTACACTGTTGCTTGTTCTTATATTTTGATAATCAATTAATAAATTTAACATACAACTAAAAAAAGGTAAAATTTTTAAAATAAATAAGTAAATAAATCTCAATATAATCAACTTTTAAGAATATAAATTACAATTAAATCAATAAAATAAATGTTTTTTATCGCGCAAAATTAGGGAGCATGTTTCTTATCATATAAAATTTGGCTTCTCAACAATAAAATTATCTAACATCTCAAACAATGAAACAAAATACAGTGTAAGAAATTCAAATTTAATATAAAAAATTAAATATTTAAGTTTTTTAAAAATAAATATGAATAAAGTAGCTAATCTCATACTTTAATAGAGCAAACAATAATAAAATTTTAATATTTTCATAATTTATTATATATACATATATAATAATAATAATAATTAATAAAAATTAAAATTACTTTTTTTAACTTATATTCTTTTATATATATAAAAAATTAAACTTTTAATCACATATTTAAAATAAAATTATCTATAAATCATATCATTGTATTATGTCAATAAAAACTTCCAATCAAAAAATCATTTATTACACTTTACAACAACGTATTTAAACTTTTTGTAAAAATAAAAGATTCAAATCTCCTTGCCCGAAAAAGCATGATTAATCTTTTTTGAAAGCAACGTTTCTAACCTAACAACAAAGAAGATGACTCATTTTAAATAAAAATATATTTTATTACTTCAGTATAACCATAGTTGTTTATTGAAAATAAATAAATAAAACATAATTAAAAATTTATCTAGATAATTAAAAATAAACTTAAATATTTTTTTTCTCTATTAAATAAGTTTTTATTTTAATTTTTTTCATTATTTTTATTTTAATCTCTATTTAAATACTAAAATAAACAAATTAAATCTTTAAAGAATTAAAAAAACTAAAAAAAACACTCTATTTTATACCGACTAAAAAATTATTTAAACCTTAAAATTGATACATTATAATATATAACAAATAACACTAGTTTAATAAATTATCAAATTAGGAATACAAAACTAAAAGTTTCAACCTCTAATATTATTTTTTTTTGCTATTGAAGTGTTTTCCTTAGAAAGCCACTATTTTCTCTATTTTTTTTTTATTTCTCTTCTTAACGAAAGAATAAATATTTGATAAAATTGCAACTTTAAACATGATTACACAAGGATCATTATCCAAATTTAATTAATTAACTCAACTCAGCTTTCTTTATCAAACTTAAATGCTCATAGAGAAAAGATAAATAGTAGGAATAAGTAATTTTATTGGAAATACATCTTCAACATTAATTCTACCATGAATTATAATGCATTTTGCTCGGATAAAGAAGCTATTCCTTGCTCTTTTTTTTTTTTTTAATTTTGTTCTTTTTACTCATAACTTTAGTGTAAAGTATTTATCAAATTTATTAATAATTAATTTTATATAAAAATTGATTATCACTTTTAACAAAAAAAGAAATTCTTTCTAATCACATTTTCTATCCTTAAAATTCATATCTAAATTTTTTTTTAAAAAGGATTCGAATCTAATTTTAATGGTCATCTTGGTAGTTATTCATTGCTTTCATAGTGATTATTAATTTCCTGCAAAATAGTTAGGGTGGTGATCATAAACATGCTTTATACATAAATATAATTGTATCAAAGGCTAAGGTTTTTTTTAGAACGAAGAGTAAGGTTACTAATACATTTACAACACATTTTTAATAAATTTTAAACAATAATAAAAAATATAAAAAAATGTATTAAAAAGTGTGTTTTTTTTTTTACAATCTTTTGCTGTTGGAAAAAGGTACGATTTATCTAAGTGTTCATATTCAATTTTTAATATATTATACAGAAAATTTAGTTTTAACGGTTGAAATGCTTTCTACTTCATCAAAATCTGCAGGAAAAAAAAAACTTAAATACAGCACTCGTGTTGGTCATAATAATACAAAAAAGTTATAACTTGGTAAATACAGTACTCCATATAAGATTATATAATATACAAAGTACTCTGTAAAAAAAATATAAAAGTGTAAATCTAGGTTATACATTTAATTAAATATCAAATAACTTGAATAAAAATGAATTATCCACGTTCTGTTAGTTATTCTTTAATATACAAATCACCCTTAACAATGGAACAAATGTTTTAAATTGCAATTACAATCGCAATTAATGTTTCGTGGTATGTTTTGGCATTGTGAAAAAATTGCGACTAAACACAGGAGATGCTGCCACAGTTGCAGTTACTGATACTTTTTTTCTTTTTGGGTTGAGCTAAGTTACAGATACTCTTGAAACCTTAACGTGGAGTTAAAATAGCAGTCATGAATCGTTGAATGGAACTATTCTAAACTATTATTAAATTATGTGACATATTTTAATTTTGAATGATATAACTTCTTCTTTTTCTTTTTTTCCCATGGTTCTTAACATAAAAATTGACACGTGCTGCATCCTATTTCCTAAGCAGATATCCGAAACCTTTTTGTTTTTTTTTTTCAATGTGGCTACTTAGTCATTACATGATGAGAAAAAAATAGAAGGGATGAGGAGTCAAAAGTAAATGTCAAGTTATGAACCCACTAATTCTTCTGTGCTTGTACAAAAAGACACCTGGGAAGAATATTGTTGACTTATGTATGTAACATACTTTCTCTGTAAGCTTACATACCATGTACACAAATTTTCAGTACATACATGACATATAGTGATTAATTAAAGAAAAAAAAATGATATTTTCACAACCTTCGTCGCGGAGTGTAAAATGGGTATAGAAAAGAAAGGCCAAATAAAAAATATAATGAGTGCTGTCATAACAAAGAAAGTAAGAGATAGGAAAATTAGATAAAAATGAAATGTGAGAAAAATAAGTGTTTAAGAAATTAAAGTTGTCTATTAGAAGGGTTGCAAAAGACTATGCTACCCTTTCATGTGTAATATAGCTAGCTAGTTGGCCAACACATGGATGGAACCACCACTACATCTCAACTTTGAAAGCTTTACACGCTTTTAACACTCTAGAAAAGTGGTGTTCTTTTCTTTCTCTGAGGACTCGTAGCTTTTCCTTTTTCCCATTCTCTTCTTAAATCCATGGACACGGCTCAGTGGGCACAGGTACACAGAACTTTTTCTGTTTTCTTTCCATATAATCATGAAAATCTCTGCTGGGGGTTGTGATTTTCAACCATAATTTAGATTATTAAGTTTTGTTTTGGGCTTGGGAAATTATTTTGATTATGTTGTTAGTTCTAAGGGGGGAGTTAAGTTCACTTTATCTCCAACTTTTTATGATGTTCAGCTCAGCTCCCCACTAAATTCAATTTTTGTTGCTGCCTTTTTAAGATCTTTCCCTCATTTATTTTTTTCTGCTATTGAAAGTACTGCTCCTTTCTTTTTCCCATTTTTTTCTTTTCCACCATCTGATAAAGGATAAAGGACCCGAGAAAAAGTTAACATATTTGTTTGTATCATACACTGCTGTTGTAATCCCCCAAAGTGTAATAATAAAACATTTTCTTTGTTTGCTTGTTTTGTTTGTTTCCTTCCAAGACTCTCTTTTTCTCAGCAAAGGTTTTGAATTCAGTTATGGCCTTTTGCTGTCTTTTTGTTTTTATTGTTTTGAAATTTGGATATTTTTTCAGGGTATTGGAGTGGTTAAACCTATGGAAGGTTCAAAGCCTCCTCCTATGTTGGAGAGAAGGGCAAGACCTCAGAAAGATCAAGCTTTGAACTGCCCAAGGTGCAATTCAACCAACACCAAATTCTGCTACTACAACAACTATAGCCTTTCTCAGCCAAGGTACTTTTGCAAGACATGTAGAAGGTATTGGACTGAGGGTGGTTCTCTGAGAAATGTTCCTGTGGGTGGTGGCTCTAGAAAGAACAAGAGATCAACTCCATCAGCACCATCAGCATCAGCACCGGCACCAACAAAGAAGCTTCCTGATCTCACAACACCAAATTTCCCTCAATCTGCTTCTCAGGACCCTAAGATCCACCAAGGCCAAGACCTTAACTTAGCATATCCACCAGCTGAGGACTATAGCACTGTGTCTAAGTTCATTGAGATTCCTTACAGCGCTGAATTAGACAAGGGTGGTCTTCAAAACCCCACTTCCTCATCAACATCTGCATCTTCTCAGTTGTCTGCCATGGAGCTTCTCAAAACTGGGATTGCTTCCTCTAGGGGTTTAACCTCCTTCATGCCATTGTATAATTCTACTGGGTTTCCTTTGCAAGACTTTAAGCCACCACCTGGTCTTAACTTCAGTCTCGAGGGGTTTGAAAACGGTTATGGGGGTCTCCAGGGAATTCAAGAGGGTCCTACTGGTGCAAGGATCTTGTTTCCTGTGGAGAATTTGAAGCAGCAGGTTCCGAGCACTAATGAGTTTGATCAGCAGAATAGAAATCAAGGGGATTCAACTGGGTATTGGAATGGCATGTTAGGTGGAGGATCATGGTAGATATTAGAGAAAGAGAGAGAAAAAAAAAAAAAAGGAAAACAAGGGGTTGCTGTGTTAGCCTTTATTGTTTTTTCTTTTCTTTTCTTAATGGGGGGAGTGTGGTTATGTTTGGAGTGATCAGAACCACTAACAAAATAGGGTACATGGCTTCTGTTTTGCTTCTTTTTAATCCATTTCAATTTTTGGTCTTCTTTTCCTTTCCCTAGTAGTCCCACTTTGATTTTTGGCTTTTGGTCCCGAAGAATGTGGCTGTATTTTGAAGCTACCTTTCATTTTTATTTAGGTTAAGCATCAGGAGCTTCGAGTCCATAACCTATATCACAATCAAGAGTACTACTGATTTTTCATTTTTGGCTTTCCCGTGAGAATAACGCTTATTCTTGGGGTTTTACCAGGATCTTCGCCCACGGTTTGCTGCTACCACGGCAAGGAAAGGATTCCCATCAATACTATTGTCAGGTACCAAGAGAGTTTGGTCGGTCGGTCATGCACAACCTTCAAATTCAATGGTCTTTTAAGTATAATTTATTTAGGTTAATAAGGGCACTTAACAACTTAGTGCACCAAATAACTAGTTTTTAATCTTTATTTTGTAAATTCTAATTAACTGGGATTTTGGGTGATTTATATATAGTCCTGGGACATAAAGTGAGTTGGAATGATGGCTGTCAAATCCTTTACAGCAAAAGTGGTCTCACTCTCTTTTTTTCCTCTCTCTTTTCCTTTCTTTTTGCTTGCCAACCGATCAGAAGTGTCAGATCTTAACAGTACCGCTTGGTATTTCAGATTCTTCCATCCGTTCAGTTTTCACGAAGAACCAACCAAATAGGATCCATAACATGACAGTAATAATACATTGGTACGAACTAAGAATTAATACTACTGAGCTAACTAGCCCTTTGTCATAATAATAATAATAATAATAGTATAATAATACACCGCGCAAGGTTAGTAAATTGCCTTTAACGTTTCCCTATGTATTCCGATCACTACACTTAATAGAAACGAGTAACAAAACCTTGCTAGATCGGTTTTTCGATCTCTAGTTATTTGTATGTGCAACCTAGAATTTTCACTCAAAGTTGGTCCCATGTTTTCCATGATCTCACTAACAGTTCCCTTCTGTATATGAAGCTTCGTGCAGTCACTTTGGTCCAATTTGTGAACATTATTATTTGATTTTATATACCCCCCACATGGGCTTCTTTTCCCTTTCTTATATTGAAAGCCAAAGAAGCTGGAGCTTGACTCTGGTCTCTTCCTTTTCCAGTGGAGGGTCCTACAAACATTCCTCTTGGTAACCGTGCAAGAATATTATCCTCCACTGCGAGTGTCCTCCTCCATATAGAGATAGACCTTATTCACTTTAACGAATAATAATATAATAATGTGCCCTTGGTAAATATTAATGGGTGGTGTCTTTACTTGGGTCTAACGTGTTAAGCATATGCATATCTATATATTAAAATTTAAATAAAGTTTTACAACTTCGCATCATGGTAATGGGGGAATCTACCTCTTTCTAATTGCCAAACTCAGCCATATATGATCTACTCCACAAAACATCCACTAACAAATGAACTAAACAATGTTTTTTTTTTTATTTCTTTTATTTGTGTGTGTAGGAGTATCTATAGAATGTACTATCATTCATTTGGATATGCGTCGGTACTAAGTATATATATCTTGAGATCCTAGAAGAGCGAGTCTCCTATTTTTAGGGTTTGGTAAGAGCATGATTTATTAATCTACCAAGGAAATTCTCGTTCCTTATGACTAAATCATATGGAGAGAATTGATGTATGTAGGCATTGGATATCAAAACCTAGAGGATGACCCTTTCAACCTACGGCTTCTCTCCAATCATGACCTTTTTTCATTAGGGTTTCTACGTACTAGACAGGTCCTAACATTAAGGACAGAAAGGGTAATTATTCACGTAGCTGCGGGACCATATATGTGCAAGCAGGTGATCATTCATTTTTCTAACGAAATCATGTTAAGAAATGTACACCTTTGGGATTGCCTCGGAGCAATTTGTTTGGCTACATATGGCAACAATTTTAAGTCAAGACACAAGAAAGAATGGGCTATAGCTATAGCTCCTTCGTATAAATTTTTATTGCAAATCAAATTAATACCCTTCATTGAACAGCATAAATAATTATTACATCCTTGTTTCCCGAATTTACTATATGAAAGGTGCTGGTGAAATATGTATATAACGTGGGGCCGATTCACGATGTTATTCCATTGTTCATGTACATCATCAATTGTAGCTAGCTTATTGTAGCCTTCTAGATAGCTATAACCGTCGTGTTTATGACCTGTGATGAGGCTGTGCCTTGAGAACAAATTTTAGATATTTCTGTAATACATATTCCTTTAGTAGTTAGTATTCTCAAATTTATAACCCACCCCATATTGTTGACCCAAAGAATTTAAAATAAAGGATGTAATCTTGCTTGTTAGGTGTCTTGATTTTAAGCAAATGTACAGGCTAAGAGGACTGAAATCTTTATCCTAGGTTAAAATTGAGAAAAATCGTAATGCATTCTCGTTTTCTTCTAGTTTAAGTATACATATATGCTTCATCGTTGGGGCCACTCCTTCATTGTCCAAATTGAAGATGACCACACTTCTAACTCACCTGGGAAGTGGGACTGCCTAAGCTTTCATGCTTAATCTTAAATAACAAAATCATTTTGAAACTTGAATGAATAACATTGCATGCGCTTTTGAGCATACATACATATAAGTATTCATTCTTCAACACAAGTTTGAATTTTGAAGCAGCATTGCCCCCACTGGTACTTTGAAATTTCGTTGCTAGCACTCGCAAGATCCCGGGATGGAATCTCAACTCTGCGCACTGAGTTCCCATTTTGGACTACTGTATGTGACACACAAATTAATAAGGACTAGTCATAAGTTGGAATTAAGTTTGCTTTCCTATCATTGTTCTCCGAAGAAATGAAATCCTTCTTGAATTTTCCCTATAGACTAATCAAATGAGGACGTGACCCTGGTCTCATTTTCATGTATTTGGTTTCTCCTGTCTATTTCTAATATTATAAATTAGAATCTACAACTTATAAAGTAAGATATTAACGTTAAAAATGTGGGGATTAGAATTATCTAATTATTAGACTAATTTTTAGATTATTAATAACAATTATGAAAATAAAGTTTATAGATACTAATTGTTTAGAAGGTATCTATAATGGGTTGAGTTTTACTTAGTGTTTGATGTTTCTGTTTTTGTCTGTTGGCTATAAAACTTTGTCTTGTTAAATAATTTTGAGTGACACAATAAACCTTATTCGTCACACAGAAGAAATTTTCCTCTCATTTCATTGTTCGTGGTCCTATTTGATGTAACAAGCACAAATTTAGTCTTTTCTTCAAGTACACGTTTCTTAATCTTTTATAATTAGAGTTTAACGTTAACGTAGTTTCACACCGTTAATTAATTAAAAATTATTTATTATGAAAGTAAACTATTTTATAGTTATTATTGTGATTTGATGGCTATATTTTAAAATTTTTATTTTTTTAGAAATGTTAACTTGAGCAGGTTTGACATGTAATTAATAAAAAAAATTGTTAAAAAATTCTGATTTTCGAAAATTAATTTTAGTCTATTTTTCTGCAAAACATTTCTAAAGGGGGTGAAAATTCAACTTTCTTGATTGAAGAAAAATTTTTAATTACGTAAAATAGTTATATTATCATTTGTTACAATTACAAGTTAACATTAATTAAGATCCTTGTTTATCCAAAAGCTTCAATTCCTGTTGTTAAATCTTGCACTGTTTTATTTTTCGCATTGTCTTTTATCAATGTTATATCGTTAAATTAGATTTTTGTTTAATTAATTTTTTACTTTTTAACTCGTTTGTTATATTGGCTTTATCATTTGACTTAATTTTTTATAATTATATATATTTTATGATGCTTTATGATCTTGCATGATATGGTCTTTTTTTTATATTTGTATGGTTCTGGAAGGAATTAATAAAAAAGTTGATGTTTAGTTAATTATTATTAATTGAACTAGAGAATTTTTTGATGCAATTTATGTTGTTGTATTTCCATTGTATCTATTATAATAAACACATCTATGTATAATTACATTGACTTTAGAGTAAATTGACAAGAAAATTTTAATCTTATGATATATTTAAAAAACTCTCAAGGAAAAATCTATGAAATTAACAAAAATGAAAGTTCATGTTTAAATCAAGATCTCAAATGTGATAAAACAAGAACAATGAGCGATGATAATAAATTTTCGTAAATCTTTATAAATTAATAAATTATATTATTTTTAAATCAAATTAAATTTAAACCACATAAAATGTCAATTTAAAAAATAATTCCCTTAATAGTTAGTGTTTAAATTATAAAAATATATTTAATTATTTATTTATTTATGATTTATTTTGATACTATTTTAATTCTATATAAATTGTTAATTATTTTAATCGAATTTTTTTTCTTATTATGTTAAATGATGACACAATTACATCTTACAATAAAGAAGAAACTCATCTTCTTAATTGTTATATATTTATGTCCTATAAATATTATATTTATAATAAAGTTAAAGTAAAAATATTTAATAAATTTATTTTAATGAAGAATGTATTTGTAAAAATTCTTACGTACCCATAAAAATCATAATATAATCAAATATGAGAATTTTTAATTCTCAGAAAATATACTAAAATTAACTAAACTTATTTTACATATTTTAAAAAATTATAATCCTCAAAAATTGACTTTCCTAAAAATTATGATTTCTGAGACATAAAAAAACTTCTCTTCAATCAAATCCTTCCTTATAGTTATTATTGTATGTTATGAATATGTTATAATTATGCATAATTTTATCATTAAAATTTTACCGATTGGTATTGATGTATGTTGTGCCTGTCCTTTGACGGAATAACATTGAAATTTTTAAAATCTATGAACTATATAGCCTTTTTCTTCATTTTAATTTTTTTAGTCCAACTGGGCAAAACAAAATGATAATTTTTTGACATTGTGTATACCTTGAATCAAATAGAATGCTTTGGAACACATTCTAAAACTAGAAACTCACTTTTTAAAAATCCTTAAGAATACTTTTTTCGTTCTCATTAGATGATTCATAAAATTAAGTTGGGGCTTCACCTCGATGCCATATGACAAGTAACACATTAAAATTTTACATGATTTCATTAAGCCATTTGAGAGAGTTTCTCAAGTTATTAATTAAACGCATTTTTTCTATACACCTCCATTTCGATATGAATTCCTTCCAAATCTTCAATATCTTTGAAATTAATTAAAGGTTTCTATTTGCTAGTCTGTATGCCCCTATACATAAAAAAAATTGCAGCAAATTGATGGCTAGAGTAAGATAATTTTTGGGGTCGTTATGTGGGTCATGAAACCTGATTTTTTTTTTTTTCCCTCCTATATAGTCTTTGTTTTCTGTCATGGTGTGTACAATTTTGTTTCATTTCCCTCTCCTTATATTGTGCTAACACCGACTTAAGCAATATCCCTTTCGGAATAAAACCATCACTCCAACATTAGCATGCTTGACAGTGGAGTCTATGATATGATGTTTTGCTACAGCTGCATGATTTGATTAGAGGCTCTTCTTTAGCAATGGCTAAATAAAAATCATAATAACTATTAAAAAAAAAAAAAAGTAAAGAGAGAAGAGAAAGAATATTTTTTAGGGATGTTCTATATATTGTATTTAATTTGAAAATCGTAATAATTATTAAAAAAAAGTAAAGAGAGAAGAAGAGAAAGAATAGTTTTTTTATAGGGATATTCTATATATTGTATTTAATTTGAGATAAAAAAGATAGCCGTAATGTAAAATGTTCTGAGTTAATGTATGAATAAAACAATTCAATTAACTTTAATTGTTTATGCAAAATTAATGTTGGCTTTTGAGGGTTTTTTTTGACATATTTTATGCTTAATGATTTTGTGCAATTTTTTTCAAGTATAATTGTTGTAATAGGTGTTGCCACGGAATGTCAAAAATAATTTTAAAAAAATAAAAAAATTCATTATTAGTATTTATTTTTGGAAAGCATTAAAAAATCTGTTAATAAAAATTATATTCAAAACCAAAACAAGTTTGGAAATTAATTACGTATAAGGAAGCTATGAATATTCTACTATGTCGGTTATAAGATGATTATTTATAATTAATTAAATAAATTATTTATACTTCTTAAAATATATTTATCTCACTTAAAATTAAAAAAACATTTATTTTATTTATACATGTATTAATTTTACTTATTTTATTTTGATAAAAAGTAAACTTTGTTATTATTATAATTTTTAACTCGATAAGAATGGTATACTCTCACGTATTTTAAGTGCAATGAAAAAAATTAGAGTTACATAATTTTTTTAAAAAAATGGTTGCGTGTTCATATTTTTATTAAAATTTTATTTTTATTAAATTTAGAATTTCTGAACTGTGTCAGCTCATACATTTTAAAATATAAAATTGATAAAAGTGTATACCAAAATCAATTTATTAGAATTTTTTAAGATTTATTTAATACTTTTTTACAACTAATTACTTTTGATTTAAATTTTGATTTTAGAAAAGAGTGTTTTTTACATCTAATTAAATTTTGATTTACATTTATCAAATTGTCACAACTTATATCGCTGGATATCATGACTAAGAAGATGTTACATTCAATTATTCATTTCTGCTATTAAAAAATTACTTTGTTAATATAACCAAAGTCATTCCATTAGGATGGACCTTTTTAAAATTTATTTAATACTGTATTTTTTCCAACTAATTAATTTTGTTTAAAATTTTATTTTAGAGAAAAATTTCAAGATACCAAGTTATTACAATTTGTACCCCAAAATCCCAAACTAAAAAAATATCACATCCAATTAATTATTTCACTAAAAATTATTTTGTTAATATTTATTAAATTATAACTATTTAATTAGAAAATATTATCTTTTACTTAATTGTATTATAGCGACTAGTGTTAGTATTTTATTATTATCTATTTCTTAACTATGGGAACTTATAAGAAAGGCTTGCGCCACTAGTTTTGATCTGAATTTGTTTATGTTTAATTCCTAAAAATAAACTTAATTTTCTTTAAAAACTAATATATGCATTCTTAATATATTAGATAGAAAGTAAAGGGGCATGAGCTACGCATATAAGAAAAGGAAAAACGGAAATTGAAATATAGTTTTGGGAAAAAAAAAGAGAGGGTTACGAAACCCTATGAAAATGGTTGGATCGCAACGGCACAATAGGAGAGGGAGAAGGACGTTCCATCAGAACACAACACAAAGTTGTAAATGCCGACGCTCATTCCGCCAGAGATTGCGAAAGGTAGATAAGTTTGGATCTTCACAATGATTGTTACAATATTTTGTGTAATTTATATGATTTATTTTTATTTAATATTGCATAAAAAATAATTTATCCATTGCTATGTTGTTGTTAATGTGATTTTTTATTGATACAATCTATGTTTACTTGCTTGTATCAATTTTGTTATGGTACTGTACCAATGTTGAGATATTTTACAATATGGTTTTGCACATCATATTTTTATTATATTTCTTATTTATTGTACTTGGAATCCTATGGTGAGATCATGAATGATACAAAAATTTGTATGTTTAGAGTATTATATTTTGCATGTTGAAATATCTTTGGATGTTTTTCCATATTTTATCATGCTTATTTATGTGATAACTTTGAATGAATGCAACTATGAAGGAATGTTTGGAGTTGTACTTAATCCTTTGTCAATATAAATTTAGGCAGTATTTGACCCAATTGTAAAGAGAAGTTAAGTTTAACCCTCATTTTATAAAAGCTCTTAAAAGTAGAAGTAACTTTTTTTTTTTGAAAAATAATAAAAATAGGGAGCTTTTATAAAATAATGATTAAAGGAGCTTCTTAACTTCTTATGCAGAGCTCTGTAGCATCTATCTCACCTTGAATCATATGCAACAAATTTCTATATTTGTTTTTTTTTCCCTTTTTCCTAGTTTTTTTTTTCTTTTAGGTTCACTGTATATTTTTTACATGAGCTTGCATTGGGAATGGCTTCTAAATGCCAAATCTCTTTTCTACCCAACGTTCGACTTAATTACTACATTAGTTGCAATAAACAAAAACAACAAAATTTTTTCTTTATTTTACTCACTTATCACATGAAATAATAAAATATTAGAATGTTATTTTAATTTTATTATTTATTATAGAAAAATAAGTTATGTATTAACAATATAAATTTTTTTATATTATTATTTAATTATAAATTTTCATATATAATAAAAAACTTACATTTACAATAATTACTTAAAAAGTTACCGCTAGAATAATCTTTTATTATTGACAATCTAGAAGTGTTTATAACGACAATACATCACTATTATTCTATTTATTATAACTTTATACAAATGAAACAATAATGCTATTAATTGTTAATTACTTAAACAATTAAAATTGATGTTATTTATTTTAAAAATTTATTTAACAACAATATAAAATAACTTACTTTTTTTTATCATTTATAATCAATATTTAAATTTATTCAATTGATATTATATACATTATTTGTAAATCATTATTAAAATAAAATTGATTATTTAAAGTAATTTTGACATTTTTAAAAGTTAAAATTTTTAAATATCATTGCTTATATATTTTTGTTAATTTATATTATCATTGAAATATTTTTATGTAAATTAATATAATTTTACTCAGTAATTTTTCATTAGACAAGATAATGAGTTTTAAGTAAAACTAAGTTTTAAATTTTTTTACCAAACTTTTTGACAAACAACTTTTTTTTTTTAAGTTCTCATTTTCAACTTCAACCTAAAAGTAGCTTTTAAGCCACACAAAAGTTGTGCCAAACAAAGCCGGATAATAGGAAATAAAATATTTATAGCTTGATTGATAATAAAATGATGACGAAAATAGGAATTTTTTCTTTTTGCAAAACATCAGACAAAATGAGAGAAATACTAAATCTTCACATAAAAATGAATGCTTATTTAATGTACTAGGTACGATGTTCTGCTTATAATAGACAAATAAGACAATTAATGGTGATACTAAATAGAACGCAAATGCAAAATGTTGAAAAATTAGTTGAACTTGATAATTGTATTTTAGTTAGCTATAATTAATTATATATTTAATATGTTATTTAGTTAGAAAAACAAAACGAAAACATGAGAAAGAGGAGAGAAAAACAAATGAGATAATCAAAATATTTTTTTTTCTTAAATAAATTTTTTATCTCTAAAATATATTTTTTTAATTCTTTAAAAAATATTTTAATTTTAGTTTTGTTAATATTTTTTATTTTAACTTTTGGTGTCAGATAATAACATTAAATTATAACATAATAATGACGTGATAACTTATTTACTTGTCATGTTATCAGAAAAAATGACAAAACTTTAAAAATTCATTGACATATCATGCTATCAAAAAAATTTGACATAATAGTATTTTTATAAATTATATTTTTAAATCTTTAATGAATCAATTTTATATCATCAACTGATTTGAACATATAAGAATTTAAAAATATAATTTAACAAAAGAAAAATTATATGTAACTAATGTGTTAAACTTTTTAATAATATAATAAGTTATTGAATTACCGATATTACTATTATGTCATTAATGTTAGGACTAAAAAAATTTAAAGACTATAAAACTTAAAAAAAATCTTTAAATGATTAAACTAAAAAATGTTCTATTTTATAGAAAATTAAAAAACTATTTAAATTTATCAACTGATAAACTCATCTTAAATGGAATGTTTACTTGAAAATTTCATAAAGAAATTTAACACCTAATGAGATGTTTTCTTTTTCCTATTGGTTTCGCCCTACCTTCCTAGTCGTCTAATGAAATGTCCCCAAACACCATGATAAGAACACATTACTCAGGCCTATTAGTATCTGACATATATGATAGTAAATCACCATTCTGTTTTCTTTTCCTGTTGATTTTACCCACCGTCCCTTGTCTAATGAAACGTTTTCAAACAGTACTGTGATAGTGAAACATTACTTAAGCCCTACTAAGATCTAACATATATGATAGATAGTAAAGCCCCACTTTGTTTTCCTTTTCCTATTCTTTCCCCCCAACTTCCTAGTCGTCTAATGAAATGTTTCAAACACCCCTATGATGGTAAAACATTTCTTAAGCCCTACTAGGATCTTTCTCCTGCCTAATGGGCCCGACTCCAGTTAGCCTTCAGCAATTAGCCAAGAGTTAGCGGAGATCAAGGTGAAACCGAAAGGTTATCATGCTTGATATTGTTGAAGCCAATTAGAAGGAAAGCAAACACATGAATATGTGAAGTAGTATGTTGATCAATTTCTTGTTTCTGTGCTAGAAGGTTTAGAAAAAGGAGTGGTAACCCAATTCAATGTTCAGACATGCTACAAACCTTAGGCTTACCATGACAGTTTAGCAATAAACATCTATTGCCAAAATCTCTGTCGACACTCGACACTATTCCAATTCTACCAACTAGCAGAGGCAACCATGATTGTCAATGGTAATTATGCAGCACCCTCAGACTCCAACAGAGTCTTTACAATTATTGAGTAGAATTTAATGAAATCCACAAAATGATGTAAACTCACTTTTTATGCAACGGATCTCACTCGATTCTTTAACTTAAAAAAATTTCAGCGATTAAAATTATGTTAGCAAAACGAAAGTATGGCTAACATTTTTTTTTTTCAAATTACCTAAATCTTCAAAGTTCCTGTCCTATAAATTGGAGCAATATAAATGGTGAAGAGAACTTAATTCATGGATAAGAAAAATTGGAAAAGAAAGGTAGCCATTGCAGACTTCAGCTACATAATATTCTGTTGTATATGAGCAGCTTACATTTAATTGACAAAATGGAAGCACAACTTTAAAAGTTTACCATCAATTAGAGGAAAGGGATCATCCAGAAAGTTTGAAGCTGACCCAAGTTGTGTTATTACCAAATATTAAATTCAATCACAAGAAAGATCTACAACTTTATATATCAAACGATTCAAGCCACAACCTGAGGGTAAGTAGGCAGTAGAAAAAAAACTTTACGCGTCAGCAAAGTCAATCTTCCCAAAAAGAAATTTGTAGGATGGTCAATGGTGTAATTTGGATCAGATATTGTCCCTCTTAGATTTTAACCTTGATATTCATAGACCAGAAAAAGAATACACAATGTAATTAAGAGGGAATAAACAGTTTATCTTACAATTTTACTTCTGGTCACACAATGAGGAAAATATAATGAAGTTGGGGAAACAATGACAAATTTCAAATGGTTGAAGGCGAGAACTTCCTGTACAAGATGACATCACAAAGCATGAACAAACCAACATGAAGAGCAGAATGAATGGATTGGGGAGCAGAAAGTAATGCTACCAATTCTCCTTAACAATTTTTGACTTTTCAAGTATGAACTTTCCTTCCTTGTACTTCTGGGACGCTTCATAAGCTCTTTCATACTTCCAACCCAACACTTCACGGCAGTCCCCACAATAAACATCAGCAACAGTGTGGAGGCCGGTCAAGAGATGCCTGTCTTCTTTTGGTCCCGTGACAATATTCATTGCATGGGAAAACAGAAAGGCTCGGCCGTTTCTTCCCTAGTAATAAAATTTATGACAATAATATCAGAAAATGATCTGGAAAAGCTTTTGTAGGGAAAACTAAAATGAAGGTTTAAACACCAAGAATAACAACAAAAAACCTTTAGTTAGAGAATTTGTGAAGTCAAATGACAAAACAAAGACCCCTTGGGAATATTTTCACTTAGGAACATCTAATAACGAATGAACAACAAAACATATTGGCAGTCTTTGTGATAGTTGGCTGTCATGTCAGTAAAACCATTTAAAAAGAGAGAAAGAGAAAGAGGTAACAGGTTGAAAATCCAAATCTCTAACTTTCCTCAACAATATCCCATCTCTTTAACACTGCCATTGTCTTCCCACTACATTTGAAATGATATTTTCAACCAAAAGCATCCTCAATATGCAGATAACCCATACATTGAAAATCGCTGCAACAGCTACTGCCAACAGACATCTAAAGCTGCTGTTACTTGGTGTAAGTGCAAAATTGCAAATAATTGATGGTAAATGTCTTCAGTACTCACACATTCACAACCTAAATTGTCAATACTGCCATCAGTCTCACTCTGCCGAAGCATCACAAACTATCTGGTATAACTAACTCACTACTCGCTGTAAGTTGCGAGTTTTATTTATTCTATTCCTACTAAACATGCAATCATTACATTAAACTTAGACAACCTGTAATGCATTAGAAATCCAGCAGTATTAATATATAGTACGGACTAAATTCTTTTATTTCCAATGAACAAAGAAACAAACTAAGGAATTATTGAAATTTGCACCAGAGAGTAAAATTAAAACACAACTTATTTCTTTTTTAAATTTGAACATATGGTCTGAATTCATTGAAGAAGGGTTAGGAGGGGGAAGCTAAAAGGGGAATAGGCAGTTGCAGATGGAGATTTTTCAATTCGCAACAAACCATCATGTGTTACAAAAGTAAAAGTAACCAGGGGTAAATTTTCACATAATTTTCACATAAAAATGTAAGAATAAGAAAACATTCCATCAACAAGTTTGGTCTCGAAAATCACCCAGAAAAGTAAAACAGAGAGAGAGAGAGATGGTTTACATGAAAAGCCTTGGAAATTATATCATCGTGGAGTGAGACATGGTTTCTACAATTAGAGCAGCTGTACAAGCGAGGCCCTATCAGTTCCGCCATGAATTGGTTAAAAAAAAATTCAGATGAAAGACCTCACTGCTCCAAATAAACCAAACACCAGTCACCCAAGAGAGCAACAGAGCAAGAATATGGATTATAAATGAATGAGATGAACAAAAGGGGGCAGAGGAAAAAAGTGATGAAATTTCTTTACCTACATCAAACTCAACGATGACCCGAAAGCCTGCAACAATAAGATAAGAAGAAAATAGGGCGCTAGTTAGCGTGCAAGAGTAGGCTTGATCACAAAAATGAATGAAGATTCCCAATTAGGGGCATGAAATTAAAAAATGCATTATATATGGTCATCAGATAAAGACAGATTATATGAGTAAAAAAGGGCCAACACTGTGCACAGAGTATTATCATAAATATCATTATATAATAATAAACAAACTACGGTCATCAAATTACAGCAATTTTACATGGGAAAATGCAGGTTGTTGGGGATCTCAACTGTAAAAAACCTAATTTTCATTTTTCTAAAGAAAGTAAAAAAAGAGAAAAGGTAGATTACATTGTTTATAACCATTTATTGTGTGTTATTACTTAAGCTAAAGACATGCATAAGAAAGCGTTAACTAGTGAATAGAATAATGTTGGATGATTCACTATTTCACTCACCTTGAGAGTCTTAGTGTGGTTTCTTCGATGGTTGAAAATGGAACTCAGAAAATAATGTTTTTTATTTTCACCTTTTCTGAGTTTGGAGGAGTGATCAATTTTATTTTATTTTTATTTTTTAGGGTTACTTTTGTTTTGGACTTTTGGAGTTGTTAGGTGGAGGTGATGATGACGCGCGAAGTAGCATGTAACAACGTGGGCGATTTCAAACTCAAACGTAGGCGAAACCGAAACCGAAACCGTAACCGGGTAAAGGCGGTGGATTCTCTCGGTAGTTTAGAATACTGGCGATTCTTGAACACATGAAATAGGTCTTGTTTGTTCCACACACGCGCTTGCTTTGTTTCTTTTACGTGTGTTACAGTATATTATATCTTTTTATTTTATACATTTTAAGTAACTTTCTTATCTAATAGCGTAATTTATATGCCAATCGCTTTCCGAATCTGCTTCACCATTACTGTTGCATTTTTTTAACGGTGTTGATGCTCTAATTTTGTATATAAATTAGAATACACAATTTTAAAAGTAAAACTCTCATTTCTTTCTATTTTTTTTAATTAGTTTGATATTTATCTTTTTTTATATTTTTTTTATCGTTATGTGATTTTTCCTTTTAATTAATTTCAAATTATAAAAATTATAATATAAATTATTAATAAATTAGAAATTTTCTTATTGTTCCTTATCCGCTCAAATGATTACGTGCCCTTTGTACATCGGTATCTCCCATAGATGACTCAACGAGTTTGTGATTAAATAAATATCATTTGTAATGATTTGCACATTCAAATCAACATATATTTACACTTAAGAGAGATGGTCACAGAACATGCATAATTTCTTTTTTTATTATTTTAATGAAGAAATTAAAGGGAAATACTTATGTTTTATTGTTGAGTAGTATTTTTTGTTTTTAATCTTTTGTGATAAGAAAGAAGATAAGAAGATAAGAGAAGGATGAGAGATTGAGTGTTTCCTAAGAAATTTGGATGATTCTTGATTCTTTGCTTGATTAGTTGTAGTTTTGTGGTGGCTTAACTTGTTGGGTTGAGTCAAACCATAGTTGAACTAGATTTTTACTCGTCTAATATTTTCTGTTATTTTTATTTATTTAAAACATTAAAATAGTAAAAATTATTATTATAAAAGTTTAAATTTCTTCTTATTTAATATTAATCATAAATTTTATCTTAAATTATACTAAATAAATTAAAAAATCTCATAATCCTTGATTTTTTTTGTTTTTTTAAGAATATTGATAAAATGTGAAAATTACTCGTACATTTTATGAATTAAAATAATAATTAACGTATAATATATAATTTTTTTATTAATTCTCGTACAAATGTTAGAAATAAAAATGAAATAAGATAATATTTTAAAAGCTATTAATAAAAATAAAAAAATTACAATATAACACATTTTTTTTAAATGAAATAAATTCTTATTAATCAATATTTAATTTTGATATACTCTATATGTATAAATATAACTTTTAAAATAATTATTATTAAATTTAATAATATTATTATCCACGACAATTCATAATTAAAAGATAATATAAAAAATAAATTTACTATCAATACATTTAATTAAATTTTATTACTCGTATCAAAAGTCTGTAATACATAAAATACTTCAACATTATTTGTAACCCAAATATAATTAATATAAGGTAAAAATAGTTTTTTTTTATTTTAATTTTGATATGGCTTTTAAAGTTTTGTTTCGTTTTTGTTATTTTTTCATTTTTTTCAATTTGATTATTTTTATTAGTTATAACAATTTTCTACTTCCATTAAAATTAATATATTGTACATGATTTGTCATAAACAATTAATTAACGACTATGTTTCATGTAACTTATATTAGGAGTTTTAGTTAATTCGAATGCATCTAACAACTGACAATTTAAATTCAACCAATTAAATTAATTTAAATTTTTTACTAATTTGGATCTAACATGAATCAAATCAATAAAAATTTGATTATAATTGATTTAAATATTAGACTAAGATTTTTACTATCTGAACAAAATCAAATATATATGTATGTTATTTTTATTATTATTTTAATACTTAAATTACTTAGTATTACATGTAATTTTATTTAATTAGGTAATTTGACTAATTTGTTATATGCTAATTAGTTTATTTTATATTCAACATTTTGATTTATTTTTTTGTATTATTATAAATAAAATTTTATGATTTAATCAATTAATTACGTGTCATTGTTTATAATTTATTCTACTAATTAGTTGGTATAAATTAATCATAGTAAAAAAATGTTGTTTACATTTTTTTATGACAGCAGTATTAATTAATTTTGAAATAAAAATATGTTATTTTTATTTTTTTAAAAATATATTTTTATTTATTTATTAATCCAATATTTCAATGATTTTAATCGAACCAGCCA
Source organism: Pachyrhizus erosus (assembly GCA_026544285.1). Taxonomy (NCBI): domain Eukaryota; kingdom Viridiplantae; phylum Streptophyta; class Magnoliopsida; order Fabales; family Fabaceae; genus Pachyrhizus; species Pachyrhizus erosus. The sequence continues at coordinate 3,201 of JAMLFT010002234.1, read as the reverse complement.
GCCCTCTCAAAGTCAGATTAGTTTGGTCTGTGTTAGATAAAAAAAAGTTTAAAAATTCAAACCATACTAAATCAATTAAAATCAATTGATTTGAATTTCATTTTTTTTTTTCAAATTAAAATCAAATCGTCTATCACCCCGACAATTACAATATTATAATTTGTCAATATATAAAGTCAGACAAGGAAAGCATATGGTAAGCATTTGTTTTGATTCATCTAATCTACTCATAACAATTCATCTAATCTACTCATAACAATTCATCTAATCTACTCATAACAATTCATCTAATCTACTCATAAATCCTACTAACTTTAGTATTAGAGTCTCTCTTGTAAGTAATCTCACCTCACCTCAACAAACCAAATCAAGGGTAGGGGATCAGATGTTAAAAATAACATATCTTCAGTTACCCAAGGAGAATGCCATAAAAACAATTAATAACTTTACAAAAGAATAGATTAAAATGGGAAAAGAAAAACAAAATACTTAAAGAAGAGAAAGATAAAGAAATTAGATGACTACACTAACAACATCGCTTAAGAATAAATCTTAATTGAACACATAATTTTAACTAAATATTTAAATAAGTTATACTTATTTAATATATATTCTAATCAATTATTAATTATTTTATTTCTTAACAAATGAAATGCTAATCAAATGAATTTTTTTTAACAAAATGATAATTTTAAAAACATATTTTAAAATTTTAAAAATAACACAATAATATATAAGTAACATATAAAGAATATTAAGTGACAAATTGAATAGAAATGTCAACTTATTGAAAATAATCCTGGAAGCATCTAAAAAAGAGTTCATATGGTGTTTTCAATTTATTTTAATAAGTTATTCAAGTTATAAAAAGGACTTTTAACTTAATTATATGAAAATAGTTTAATTTTATTGTTCTACTTAATTATAAAAATAACTTATCTATAAATATACGGTATTGAGATATTGGATGTATACCTACTCCAAAACTATTTTTTTCGTAAACTGTATATGCAATATTAGATTAAATAATGTTATTTTGTTGACTTAAATATATTTTAAAATTTAATAAATTGAACAAATTTTAATTTTAATCATTGTAATTTTTTTTTAATTTTTTTTGTTTAAAAATATAAATTTATTTTTGTCTCCATTTTCATGTAACACTTATTAGTGTATATTAGAGGTGTCAAATGAATCAAATAAATAAAAATTACTGTTGGACCAAATAATCTTAGTAGTGTTTGGGTTTAAGAATTTATAGGTTCAACTTGGTCCATTATGTTGAGTCAAATTGATCTAATTTGATTTAGATCAATCATTTTTCAATTTCATCTTAGTCATTTCAAATAAACCTATATTTTATGTTTAAATTTATACTAATTTTAAAAATAAAAAATAAAAAACATTATCTAACCAAATAAGCTTTATAACATTTGATCAAGAATTTATAGGCTCGATTGGACTTGTTCCAACTTGACTTGACAGTCCATTAAACTTATTTGTAGGATTAGGTCAATTTTAACAACTTCAACTTTAATAAGTATGATACTATGTCATTATATTTTTAAATATTTTCTAATTTTATAACAAAATTCATTTACCTAATTTAAAATAAAATGTTAGAGACAATAATTATAAGTTTAGATATGATGAAATAAAAATCAAAGAAAAATATTTTACCAAAATCAAAACCAAATTTTATTCATTTTATAAGAATCAAAAATAGTAATTTTAAATTTTAGAAAAATAAAAAAGATTTTTTTACGATAATCAAAATAAGAATTTAATTATTTTATAAAAACTAAAAATATATTTAAATTTACGTAAATTTGGAGTGTTAAGATCAATTCATAATTTCATACAATATTAATTATGATTAATAATGATCAATCATATTAATTCTTACAAAATATTTATTTTTTCTTTAAAAAAATTAGTAAAAAAATTATTGATCATTTTGTAGTGCAATCCAAGTTTTAGTTTAATCAACAATTGAAATATACACTAAAAATCACAAAAAAAAATCAATTAATTAAATGTTATGATTTTATTAATATTTCTTCATTTAAATAAGGAAAATAAAATTAATTAAGAAATAAAAAAAGGTGTTACACTCTATTTCTTTTTTCTATTCACTACTCTCTATATAAGAGATGGAAAGATAGGAACTTAGAAAATGTCATCTATATCAAATCATTAAAAGAAAAAAAACTTTTACCAAACACAAAATTATAATGTTCTAATAACCTTGCAATTAAAGGTGACTGTAAAATATTCCTATCAGAGCTCAATTCTTTGTCTTACAAAACTACCCACTTTTGTATCTTATAAATCTTGATAATTATGACCAAGACTTGGGCATTTTTGGTAGGCACACAAATGGAATGGATGAGATGCAAAGCTTGATACTTTATCTTGATTCCCTTAGCATTTACAAATGCCATGTCTCCCAAAGTAGGAAATGCAAGTAAGGAATCAGCATAATTTGGTATTGGCATTTAGTAGACATGTAGGAGGGAGAAAATCTCTGTGTGATAGTAAAATCGATTGGTATATATGGTCATTAAATCTGTTAAGTAAATACTTGATACCATTTCTTCACAATATGCCTTTTAGATTATGAATATCTCTTCCCTGAATGTTTTTTCATGCCTGGCTTGTATACATATTTCGAACCGGATTTCACAACTCAGTTGCTGCAATAGAAACCTGCAATGGTGAAAAGGAACAGTTGCGAGTTCTCTCTTGTTCAATTCCAACCATGATGTTTGTAGCAGCTTCTTATTTTAAAAATAATAAATAAAATTCAACTTTTATTTTTTTTATATTAGTTTAACATATGATTCATCTTTAAGTTTTGAATGTTTTCACAAATTAAATATTCACCTTAATTAAAAATTATAACTTAATTCGTAAATCCTAAAACACAATACTAGATTACCAAAATTCTAATATAAATTATACTGCTTATAACTATTATAATTACTTTTATTTATTAAAATAATAAGTGGGTGTTATAAATAATTTTACATTTTAAATTAACTCACCAAATATATAAAATTAAATCACTAAGTAATAAATAATATATTTTTTTAAAAGAAAAGAAATGTTGGTGTTTTTTTTTATTAACTTTGATATTTCTTTATAAGAGTTAAATATTAATTTATATAAAATTATTAATATCTATTTAAAGAATTAGTT